>PVIU01003539.1:0-143341 GCA_004026605.1 Ondatra zibethicus | reverse complement strand
AGATCCTCCTGGAAGTTGGAAGCAAACAAGATCATCAGGCAAAAGTTGGAAGCACGGGGGCGGGGATAGAGGTGGGGGCTAGAGGAGTAGGGGAAGGGGAGAGGGGGAAGGAGAAGGGGGAAGGACTGGGGAGAGCTTGGAGGAGTGGGAGGGTGGAGATGGAGGAAAGGTGGACATTGGAGAAGGGAATAAGATATCTACATTAAGGGAGTCATTTTAGGACTGCCAAGATACTTTGCCCTGGAGGAGATCCCAGGTGTCCACAGGGATGTCCCCAGCTAGGTATTTGGGCAGCAGCGGAGAGGGTGCCTGTACTAGCCTTGTCCCAGAATCACATTGATGAATATCTTGATCACCACCATAGAAATTTTGTCCTATGGATGGAGGTAGAGACAGAGACCCACATTCACATCAGAGCAATGGACTGAGCTCCCAAGGTCTAGTTGAAGGGCAGAAGGTGGGAGAAGAGGAGCAAGGAAGTTAGGACCGTGAGGGGCTGGTCCACCTACTGAGACAGTGTGCCTGAACTAATGGGAGCGCACCAAATCCAGCTGGAATGGGACTGAACGAGCATATGATCAAACCAGTGTTGCAGGATCTTTAGAAGAAGTTAGTGTTGAAGTCTGTGCATTCATTTCCCAGTCGCCCAGACACGAATAATCACACAAAAACCATATTAATTAAAACACTGTTTGGTCAATGACTCAAATGTATTTCTACCTAACTCTTATTTATGTCTTAAATTAACCCATTTCTATTAATCTGTGTATCACCATGAGGCTGTGGCCTACCAGTAAGGTTCCAGTGCCTTTCTTGTTTGGCAGGTACATGGTGTCTCCTTGGCTCTGCCTACTCTCTCTTTATATCTCTTCCAGCCTGGCTATATTCTGCTCTGCCATAGGCCGAAGTGGCTTTATTCATTAACCAATAAGATCAACACATATACAGAAGGACCTTCCACATCAAGTTAGAGGGAGATGAGCCAAGAAAAAAAAAACAGGCAGATACACACTTTTCAGAAACCAGTGGAGAACAGTAGTGATAAGAGAAATGGAGTGGTTAACAGTCACATTTATAGCCTAAAGGAAACATAGCCTCTCTCCCCTCAGCTCCTCCCATTTGCCCTTCCGCTGTACTACCAAAATACTTAAGAGAATAGTTCATTTACTTTTGAGACTTCTTTGGTACCCATTCAACCCTCAGTCAACTGCTATCTTCCTTCTTTCTCCATTACATTGATGAAATGATCATCTGTGATCTCTTAGTTTCAAAGAATGCCTTCATCCTATTTGAATTGTATGTGTCTCTTTTGACCAAATTTTTGTTCCTAGCTCAAATCCTTCTCATGTGAAAATTCACATTCAGCCGCTGCCTCATACTTCTGTACTGTGTCTATCAAAGTTCACAAATCTGACATGCTCTGAATGAGTCAAACCTCCACACCCTCTTCCAAAGTCTTCATCATCTAAGTTGAAGACAGAGCCATCCTTCTGGTGCTCCAAACAGAAACCAAAACTTACCCTCAATCCCTTTCTACCTTTCTCTGTAGCAGCCCCTTAATAAGTCCTACACATTCAACACACAGTCCATCACTAATACCCTGAGCTCAAATGACCATCACTTTTGATGTAGATTGAATCAATAGTTTTGTAATTGGCATCCATTATGTAGACTGGTAGTCTGTTTTCAAGATATGAGTAAGGGTAATCTGGCCAAAAGCAAAGATTTTGAAATTACTCAAACACGGTAAGCCACAGCAAGGTTGTATTACTTTAAATCAAGAGGGAAACTGTGGTTGTATGTGATGAAGATGAGACCACAACACATCTGTATTAGTTGTCATTCATAGGAATATTTATTAAGTATTAAATTGTTCACGTGAATCTAAAGATTATCTTGAACTTCAAGGCTCATGACTTCCATTGTTTTGGAGATCAAACCAGCTCTAAGAGGTGAAAGGACATAATTCCCTTATCCATCAATCCACCCATCCATCCTCTCAACATTTAATTGGATTACACAACATTCCAGTTTACAGACTTTAGCCAAAGTTCCTAATTAAGTCCCATTGAAGTTCATGGTTCAAGGACCTTATCCTACATAGTTTCATAAAAGACGCCCAGTCAAGACATTTTAAGATACTTTGTGTGTGTATGAATAAGAAGCCAATGGTGTGGGAGGTCCTTCTGTGTATGTGTTGCTTTTATTGGTTAATGAATAAAGAACTGCTTTGAGCCTCTGGCAGGGCAGAACAGAACTAGGCAGGGAAAGCTAGGCTGTATGCTGGGAGAAAGAAGGGCAGAGTCAAAGCTAAGCCATGGATCTTCACCTGAGACAGATGATGGGAACATTACCTGGTAAACCACTACCATGTGGCAATACACAAATTAATAAAAATGGGTTACATTAATATGTAAGAGTTAGCCAGTAAGAAGCTAGAACTAATGGGCCAAGCAGTTTTTTAATTAATATGGTTTCTGGGTGATTATTTTGGGTCTAAGTAGCCAGGAACAAACAAGCGGCCTCCACCAACAGAAGCCTGTGTGGTAATTGTACTTATAATGTTGTATTATTTTACTTATAACTAAACAGAATTATAACACTTTATGTTCAATAATTTATACTCAATGTGTGTGTTAAATAAATAAATGGGTGGGTGAATATGAAGATATTCTTATCCTACCCCTTGTGTATGGGTGGAATGAGATTATGATATAAAAATCTTTGTAGGGATAGCTTTAGAGTTCTTATCTCACATCATGTTTGGAAATGAGGACTAAGAAGGAGGTGTTAGATCCGCCTCTCTACAGAGCAACAGCGCTTAGTTATATTATAACCCTGTCTGTTTTTACCCACTATCTCTTTCACAAGATATAAGTGACTTTATTATTTTTATCTCCACATACTACCAGGTTTATAAAAAAAGGTTTAATTTTTGCATCCTGATAATTTACAAATTATACTTTATAGATTAGAATGTTAAAGCCCAGAAGGCTAAGAGAAAAGTGCAAAGTCACACAACTATTAGGTGCAGAGCTAGAATTTATACTCAGGCATTCCAGTTCTAACACTTTTTATAATACAGTGACTTTATGATGGAATATTTAGCTACAGAAATAATTTAGACAGCAATAAAATGATAGAAATTATAAAGAGCTTGGTAATTTACCTGATACATTCTCATAATTCTCCTATACAGACAAAACAACTCTGGAAGCACACATTATATGTGAGAAAATCTTCACCTGCCATGTTCTAGAAATGCGGAATTTCCCAGGGGCATAGATCTAGTAAACTCAGAAGCCAGACTCTTCTTCAGGCTTAACATCTCTGGCTCCTTCCTCTTAATTTCCACATCCTTCCTCTCTCTACCTCAGGCTACCACATCCCAGGAAAGTCACATAATGCTCTTCAGGTGGGCTATCCACAAACATCTACAGAAGGTAGCTTTTCAACTTTCATACATTTTCAAATATAGATATTTGTGATCTACAAAAGCTGTCAATGCTCCAGGGGCATGACTGTTGAGGGATAGCATTAGTGGTTAAAGAATTTGACAAAATCCCAACTGTTTATGATTCTCAAGTTATTAGAACAAGGCCTTTTTGGATGTGCCCATTGGCCTATGTACACCATAATCAAAGTTGTATTTTAAGGGGCTGCCATGGTAACATGATCTGCATAGAGAGATCTTTTCACATTAAAAAGTAGGTTTAAAATTCAGTTATTTTTCTTTGACCATTTTTGAAGGTATATGAATGGCATATCTTTGACAAGTGCTAGAAATACAATGGGGCTGTTTGGATGTAAGATTGCCATCATATATAACTAAGACTAAATATTTGTGCTTCTTGAAACTTTTAAAGGTAGGTATCATTTCTTAAAATTAAGAAGATTTTAATTGTTGATATATCAAATCAAAGAGGAAAACAGTTGTAATAGAATTCATATTTAAACACAAAAAAGATGAGCTTTACTATTAAAAGAGATAGGTATTGAAAAGAGGAGGTACCATTGATTTTATTCCACTTAAATTCATTAATACTCAGTTTAACAATTATTGCAAGTACAATGATTGTTGCATTTTTCTTAACTATACATAACACCCTTTTATGAAGTCAGATGAACAGGAAGCTAGGAGGAAACACATTTAATTAATTTGTCTTTTATTTGTTCATTAACTAATTTTTTTATTGATCAAAAGCTTTGGAACCAAAACTAGGTGTAAATTGAGCATCTGTTATTTAATAAGCTTATGCTATTATTTCTAATCATTATTGTGATTGCCATGCATTGAGTCCTTGTCCAGATGCTAGAGAAATGATTAATATGTTGGAATAGGGTCTACAATGTCATGGACTTGGACTTCAAGTTGTCTCTGGTTTTGCTGCCTGCTGTTGGATACTTCCCAGTGAGATTATTATTCTACTCATGGTGGCACACTTTTCCTTTTCTATTTTTCTTTTTTATTTTACTGCCAACTCTAAAATCAGCCATGTAAATTAATAAGAAATAACTCCAAAACAGGAATTAACAAACACCAAATGAGAACGTGATGATGATCTGAAAGGTACAAGAAGAAAGGTGCTGAGAAGACAGGTAGGTGATAACATGAGAAAGTTTTGTTGCTGTTGGTTTTAGCTTAGATGTGGTGTGGGGATCCCCTTCTGTATATGTGTTGTTTTTATTAGTTTATGAATAAAGCTGTTTCAGCGAATGGCTTAGCACAGTAAAGCCAGGTGGGAAATCCATACACCCAAACACACACACACACACACACACACACACACACACACACAGAGAGAGAGAGAGAGAGAGAGAGAGAGAGAGAGAGAGAGAGAGAGAGAGAGAGAGAGAGAGAAAGAGTAGGCAGAGTCAAGCAGATGTCAGACAGTTGCAGAGAAAACAAGACACATAGAAAATGATGTAACCCAACGGCCACGTGACAATACACAGACTAATAGAAATGGGCCAATTTAAGATGTAAGAGCTAACTAGAAATATGCCTGAGAACCATGGGAGAGGTTGAAGGGGTGGGGAAGGAAGGGAGGGTAGCAGAGAAAAATATATAGCTCAATAAAATTAATTAAAAATAATTTCCATATAAAGTCTGAGAGTGCTTTAAACAAACAAAAATACTAGACAAAAAGGAATAGCATTGTCATTTTGGCAGCAGCATTATCTCAAATGGGCTCTTAAGCGAGGCTTCCTGACTCAGCATTACTGGCACAAACCTCGCATCTCTTTTAAGAGACCCTGCCACCAAACACTTAAATGATGTTTTTGAGCAGCCAGTGCCAGGCTTCTTGGTGGTGGCATGGATCTTAAAACTCTACAGAGTGGTGGCAATAAACATGGCTCTCACCAGTACTTCCATCATGAATCTTAAAGTCTCAGAAAGCTAAGGAATGGGATGGAGCCAGCTGCCAAAGCTACAATTTTAATCATAGCCACATTGCTTAGCAGATTAAAGAGTCATGTAGTCAGAAAAACATAGGTACATACAGTAAGGCAAATTCAGACTGAAAAAAAAAAACCTCTAACTGCTTTATTGTGTGATTAAAAATATACATTCTTTTCTTTGGAGAGAAAAGAATAAAGACAGAGAAATTTCTTAAAAAAAGAAATAGAGTGGATGGACATGGTGGTGCATGGCATTAATCCTAGCACCTGGGAGGCAGATGCAGGGAGATCTCTGTGAATTCAAAGCCAGCCTGGTCTATAGAGTCAGATCCAGGACAGCCAAAGATACACAGAGAAACTCTGTCTCAAAAAACCAAAAATGAAAAAATAAACATTGAAGTAATAGAGTTTTAAAAAGGCACATGAAGATGAAAAATACAGAGTCTGGATTATGTATATTATTGTGTTTTCTTTGATTTTTTTTTGTTTTTTGGGTTTTTTTTTTACTGTGAATGAACTAACTACAGAGAGACATTTCATTGTATGAGCTGTTAAGCTAAACATATATATATATAGATATAGATAGATAGATATAGATAAAGATATTAATATATATATATATATTGATATTAAAGGTATCTTGACTTCAAAATTTAAGTCTAAGGACATGTTACTTTGGAAAAGATGTTCTGCTTTTGTTTCCACAGAGGATAAAAGCTATAGATTCCTTTCTGGCTAATAAGGTTTGATCAAAGGAGAACCCAAAAGCGATGACATAGTTTGTCCAACATCCACAACAGCTTCAGGACTGATAGCTGAGATGGACCAACTTCATAGGATACCTCATGAAAAACCTGATTAACAGTACCCCCAATCAGCAGGAAGTAGTCTAAAAGACTAAGCTCAAATTCCCAAATATTGTTTATAAATAGTTGTTTTCATTTAAAGGGGGTTGATTATAAATGGTTAATGGTAGTAGTCAATGTCTTTCTAAAGGAAAAAGAGGGGATATGATGTAGAAATGAATATTTTACATTGGTATGGACTTTGGTTTATTGATATAAATTTAGGGTCAATTTTGTTATATGTATATTTCTACTCTTCTTTAAGGTATTATGTTTATATAGCTCATTTTAAAATTCAACATATAATTTAAAATTATGGGTTAATAGTTATCTATAATAGTTAAACTTGTAGTCATGTTAGTTAGGTGTTCCAGATGTACAAAGATATATTTCAGATGAATAGGTATTCTTCAAACCTTTCAAAGACCTACAGAATATGGCATTTAAAATTTTTGAAGAACTTAGACTTTTCTCAACAGTGAGCCATGTCTGCTTCTGTCAGCACCAGTAACTTCAGAGAGAATGATGAGTATTAAAGAAACTTGTGGAATTTGCCTTCAATGTGACAAGGCTAGCCATTTGGGCAAGAAACTGCTCTTGTCTGGGCTGCTTGATGGTATGCTATATAAACTGGACATGCAGGACCCCCCACCCCCAGGAAAGTGACTGTAGAACTTTCCTAAAAATGGGATGGTCCTTCAGGGTTTCTGCTTCACAGAAGAAACAGCCAGAGATTCTGCAGGACACAGAAAAATGCAACTAATGAACTTTGTAAGTAAAAGACAGAAGAGATCTTCAGATTTTCCACTTCACTGAAAAGTTTGCCAGATATGGGACTATAGGCTGAATATGGATGACCCAATATTATAAAACAACTTCAGGAGACTGTTCAGGTATCAAGGTGTCTCTGTCATTTCTAGAACTTTGGAAGTTGCTTACAATGCACTTACTGTTTACTTAGGCAATATATCCTTCGGGGTTTTTGATGGTGTTGAAAACTAGATAGTTATAATTATAGTTTTCCTTAATAATAATAATAAAATACAAAATAAAATAGGTATATACAAATATATTTATTTATATTTATAAATATATAAAATAATAATAATAAAAGCAAAAGACAAATTATATATAAATCTTTAGAGCCACAAAAATAGGATAGATAATAGATTATTTTCCTTAATTTTCCAAATGTAAATGGACTAAATATTATAACTATAATTTTTGCTTGATAACTATTTTGTATATGTAATTTTAGAATGTTAAAGATAAAACCTTCCTTTTTATTTAGACAGAAAAGTGGAGATGATATGGGATGTCCTTCTGTATGTTTGTTGTTTTTATTGGTTTATAATAAAAGCTGTTTTGGTCAGTGGCTTACCAGAGTAAAGCCAGATAGAAAATCCAAACAGAGACATAGAGAAAGAGTAGACAGAGTCAAGCAGATGCCAACCAGTTGCTGACGAAACAAGACACATAGAAAATGAAGTAGCACCACAGCCACGTGGCAATATATAGACTAATAGAAATGGGTTAATTCAAGATGTAAGAGCTATCTAGGAATATGCCTGAAACATTGGCCAAACAGTGTTGTAATTAATATAGCTGGTGTGTGATTATTTGGGTCTTGGCAGCCAGGAAATGAAAATGCAGTCTCTGTCTATATAGATGAAATCCTCTGGCCCTGTGACCAGTACTAAAAGTTCTGCTATCTTTTACAGCTATGTAACCAACCCTTTCTGTAGTGATATTTCATTTGTATTTTAATGAATAAAGTTTGCCTGAAGATCAGAGAGCAAAGCAAAGTCATACAGACTGAAGTAGAGGTAAGAGCTAGTGGCTGACTGTTTTGCTTTTCTGGTCTTCAGGCTGAACCTCAATATCTGTCTCTGGGTTTTTATTAATCATGCTACACCTTTCACATATGTTGAGGATAGAACAAGAATGACAATAACAAAGACAAACAACAATATCCCAATCTTGTTAAGCTACTATTCTCAAGATACTCAGGATAGAAAGATATCTAAGCAGCTATAATACGATTCAGACTGTAATGATGGTATGGAAGAATGATGAGAGCGACAGAAAGGGCAATGAGTTTATTCATCTAATAAAGAATTACTGAATGTCACCCATGCATTAGGCACTTTGCTCAGTGCATGAAATACAGAAACGAGTCATTATGATAAGACCCTTGCTCCTGTCAAACTTATATTCTAGTTGGGGAGGAACAAATTAACATTTTAATTAACAAAACTCGGTAAGTTTGCACAGTGATAAAGATTATTAATAAAACAGATCACAGTGGTTTCATAGAGATGCTGGTATTTGGGGTTATGAGTGGTAAAGGAAGAGCCAAGAAAAGGTTAACACTGGAGTTAAGTAAAAATGAGCTAGGAAAGCACCTGAAGCTCAATCCAAGTGTATCTTGAACAGACAGATTGATGGGAGAGTTTGCTTTTCTAGCTCTGCAAAGACCATTCAGCTCTGCTCTCACCAAAGACAGCTCACTTGGATGTATTGGGTTAAGTCTTATGCAATTTTGATGGTGGTGATTGGTTCCTTCACTAAACAGAAAAGTCCCCTATTGCTTCCAGACAATAGGGGTCTTACAGGACTTAAGAATGGGAGAGAAGAGAATCTTTCATTCTCTGTCAAACTGGTAATTTTCCTGTGGAGTCATTCCAGCCAATCTGTATCCCTTTGTGTGACTTTTAGACTCCTATAAAATGATCCTCTCAACATAAGTCACTTGTTTTCAGCTTTGGAAACACATGTTTCTTCTGTTTACCTATGTAGGTCTTGGGTAACAACACTCTAGTATCACCAGCATCAGACATTGTATTGCACCTTGTATTTTCTCTGCCTCCTGCCAGTATCTCCCTGTCCTTTTATCAAATTCTTGGTAAATTTCTTCCAGGACCCTGATAGAGTAAATGAATTTGGATATTTGAGAATACTGAAGGGGCTAGAGTGGCTGGAGTTTACTCAGAAATAGAAAGTTAAAAAGATGAAATTGGAAAAACAAGCAGAGATCAAATTTTGTAATATCTTCCAGATCATGTTTGCTAGTTTAAATATGACTTTCAGTGTTACAAGAAGCCACTGGAAATGATGAAAGGATGAGCCTCATTGGCTGGGCTTACTATTGGACAAGAAAAAGAAAGAAAGAACATTTGATCAAGAGGTCTAGTGGTACAAGGTAGTTATAGGAATGGAATTTAGGGAAAACCAAGATCTTTAGTGTCTTAAAAGATAAAAATAGTGTAAAATGTGCTATTTAACTAAATTTTTAAAATTAGAGTAATCAAAAATTTGTTTAGTCTAACGCTTTTTATTGTAAGCATTCTTCCTTTGGTCTAATCTTTCTAAAAATTACCTATTCAATAATGTCTAGATAGCCATGTGTCTATCTGAATAGTAAATTAAAAATTTCACATGGTACTCTAGACTTTTTGTTCAAAATTACATTCATGCTAAATCTATCTCATTTCCAGTTGGTGAGAACATTTTACATTTTCAAAGTCATGTTTTATTTCTTCCCATCTGCAAGTATTTCTGGTCTCTTTTGCCTCACTGTACTCTAATTACTATAATTTTTCACCCAAGGGTTCATGAATTCAGATCTTAGTTCCCAGTGTCACAGTGGTAAGAGCTAATACGAAACCAAGAGTCTATTGAGAGGTCCTTAGATCAATGGGGGAGTTGTCTTCAGAAAGGATTAAGGTAGCTCTTGTGGAACTTTGAGGATATCATGAAAATAGGTTAATACAAAACCAGCCTGACCCAGGAGTCCCTGTATGGCTTCATGTTTGAGGATGGGATCTCTCACTCTTAGCAGGTGTTCACCTCATAATGCTATTTGCTTGCCACCAGAAGCTGAATCAATGTAGCAGCCTGATTTTGAATTGTCAGTGTTAAGTTTTTTTCCCCCTCTGGCCCAATACACAGTCAGCCTCCAAAATATGACTGGAATAAACCTCCTTTCTTTATAAAGTCATCCTGACTTGGGCATTTAATTAAAGACACAAAAGGCAGGCCAATATACCAGCAAACTCAATGTATATAGAGACAAATGTAAGACTTAGACTAATACATATTTAATTCTTGCTTTATCAGTAGCTTGTCTGGAGACCTTTCATGAATTGCTAAAACACTTTTGGCCTTGTTTATTCATTTATAAAATGAGATAATAATAACTGCCTTTATGGAAGTATTAAGATAATGTGTTATATTACTTTTCCTAGGCACAGGAGAACACACATTTGCTGCACCTAGCTCACTGTTGGAGCCCACAAGACGAAACACTGAATGCACAGCTGACAGATTCATAAAGGCAGACCCACGGGGCACAGCTTACGGGGCCCCCATTTGGCAGAGCTGAGGGAACACTTGTACTCTGGAAGTGTCACTGTCATATCTGTGGAAACCTTGTGAAGCCATACTTTTTCCCTTCAAAATGGGATTCATTCTCAGAACACCTCAGCAGTGTCACCCCTGCACAGGCAATGGAATGACCTTGCTCCATTCTCCCATACCTTGAGGGCTTGGAGCTATATAGTTCACTCTTTGTTCTAACAGTCAAATTTACATAGAGTCAATCCCACAAAATTACCTGCTAACAGACCACATAGACATTTCTATAGAAGACAGGCACTGAGCAGGAAGGCAGCATGCCCCACCTTTGCTAACAAACAAATCTGGGCATCCCCAAAGTTGCTTATCACAAGAGAGATTAGATGAGGAGAAGGGGTGAATTCAGGACTCATGGATTATTAGTAACTTTATCTAATGGTTTGGGATGTCAGGTGTTTCCCCTTGAATGCTGGCTCTTTCTTGGGTGGTGTCACCTGTTACAGAGTGCAGCTTTGTCAAGTTCTACCTGCTCTCTTTGTGATTTTGATATACATATTATCATTGTCCTTGCCTATGGAATTTTTCAACTACATCTGTAAAAAACTAGAAATCTTGTGGAGATCACCCTTTATTATTCTTCTTCTCCTCCTCACCATTTCTTCTACTTCTTCCCCTTAATTCCTTGTTCTTTCTTCTCCTTATTATTCCCCTTGTTCTTTTTTTCCACACCCTTTCACTTCACTTTTGTCCTTGCCATGAAAAATAAAGAACATGCAGAGGTAACGTATTTGAGTTAATTTTTTACACTCAGATTTTCCTGCCATAGACATCCAATTCTGAGCCCTGGTGGGGCGGGAGGGTACTGAGGCTGGTACTCAAGGTCCCCAATAGCACATGATACCAAAAACAAATCTATGAAAATGTCCCATGCAGGTTTACTGGACAGATATATGGTAACTGGATGAAGAGTTACCTACAGGAGAATTGATGACTTAAAACACCTGTATTTCCCACCACATCATGGCCACAATCTCATGAGAACTGTGTCACCTATGGCTAACTTTCCATTAGCTATGTATCCTAGAGCCTCCTGATGTCCTAAGATCACCTGCAGGGGTGAAGCTGGAGGGAGTGCTGGGAGTAATCCCAGGACTTTTCCCCCTCTCATTCTTCTAGAGAGAGTGTTACAATTACCATACCTAGCTTTCAGGATATTGTTTTGCTTAGTTTGTTGCCATGACTACTAGGGCCAAGGTTATTCTGTAGGTCAGCACTGAAATCTCTGCTCCATAATAATGGCATGGTTAGGCAGGAAGAAATAGTTATATCCCAACAAAATTACTTAAATATAAACAAAGAACATAGTGTGGCATTAGCCCTCTAAGTGCTCAATAAATAACATTTTCTTTCCTTTTCCTTCACCTATCTTTATGCCTACAATAATGTTAGTGCCATGAAATTTAAAATGGAATAATGGTCCAAGTCAGCAATCACAACATATTTTATTGAAGCTGCTTCTTTTATTATCAGAAGAATGTCTAAATGCTTGTTGCAAATACACTTAAGATAATAATAAAATATTATAAATTATAATGAGTAAAAGTTTAAAATGTCATATTTTTTCATACAAATATTCTTCATTTTCTTCTCAAAATACTCTTATACAATGAATAGGTCAAATATTACCCAATTTTCTAGGTGAACAAATAGGCTTGGACATAGTCCAAGCCATAAGAACATTCACCTAAATCTACTGGAGTAAGAAAAAGAAACAGAACCCAGACCTTCCAGTTCAGTTACAAGTCTTCATACCACTC
Organism: Ondatra zibethicus; assembly: GCA_004026605.1. NCBI lineage: Eukaryota > Metazoa > Chordata > Mammalia > Rodentia > Cricetidae > Ondatra > Ondatra zibethicus. Next base: position 130,920 of record PVIU01003539.1, on the reverse strand, counting down.
CATGTTTACCAGACAAGAATATGCAGTAAGGTCTGCTGCAAAGGTCTGTCCCTTTAAAAGACAAGCTCCACCCACACCCTCCCCCATCCACTGCTGAGGCAAGCAGATCTTCCTTCTGCTTCCAGCCTGAGCCTTTCCTTCCATTTCTCTCTCAAAGAGGCAGCTTCTGTCTCTCCCTTCTCCCCACTTCTCTTCTTCCCAGCTCTGTTTCCTATCTCTCTCTCTCTCTCTCTCTGTTCTTCCCCCTTCTCCCCTTCCCTTTAATAATCCACTAAATAAATATCCAACTTCACTCTGCATGACTTGCCTACCCATCTCAATCTCTCCCTCGCCTCGTGGCTTTCTGCCTGGGACCTGGCTGCCTTTGTGGTCTGCCATTGTCTCGGGAACTGCTGCCCACTGCCTGCTGGCGGGGGGTTCTCATGACCCACTGCCCACTGCTGCCACTTGGGGACCTACAGCATTTTACTTAAACCATTACATCAGCACTGCTCCCTGTTCCATTCTGTGTTCTTCAGGACAACTCAGTGATGTATGCCTCCCTTCCACTTTCACTATACATCTATCGTCATTGCTCTCCATATCCCATTCACCAGTTAAAGGGGTAGCTATATAGACCCTACTGCTTGTTGTTCCTGGAACACACAGCGTTGTATCTTCCGGGCATGCACTCCTGTCTTTGCTTGTGAGATCCTCCATGTTGCTCACTCAGGCAGCACTGCTTCATGGATCTCTCAAGACTCAACCCAGGGATTATTTAAGCTTGAAAAATTTCTCTGTGCTGCATGTAAAATGTTACCCCTAACCTTACATGCCCCTAGGCAGAACCTTGAAACAAGTGCTTATGTCTGTCATTGGTACAGTGCCTGTCTCTGCTTTAGCTGCATTTGGCGCAGTTACACTTATCACTGAACTGACCACACACTCCACAAGGGAAGGACATGTGGCAGTTTTTGCATCTCCTCAGTGCCTTGACAAGACCTGGCATGGAATGGTTACTCAGGAAATATTTGATAATATAGTGAATGAGTGAAGTTTTCTAGAATATTCTAGGGCCAAATCCAGAAACCTCCACATAAAAGGAAAGGAAACTAACTTAAAGATTTCCCCAGGAAGGAATCAGTCCAAACCATCCATATACATTAAGTCACAGGGAGGAAAGTAGAAAAACAAAAACAAAGATAGAGAAGTCAGCAATTACTGAAATTACTACTCTTTAGGACACAACCCTTAACATGCGATTTTCCCAGCAGCAACTCCTTCACCATTTTATCTCCATATGTCATTTGCCAACCCATACTGAGCTTGTTCTCCAGTGAAAAATAGCCTCAGTGCTGTTGAAAATGGTTTTGCTAGTAAGAGGAAAGTATCATCCATGGTGCAAGGTACTTTAGCAAGACTATGCTTACATCTGACTAGCGACTCCTATTTCACTTTTCCGAGTTCTTTCCCCACCTGTAAGGTACAGATTATACCCTGCCCTGGTTCTCACGCCAGCAAGGTGATGATGAAACAAACAGTGAGAAAACACTCTGGACATTCTTATCCTCCTTTATTTAGAACCTTTATTTAGAAAGAGTTTGGGACAATCTGTCACTGGCTGCTGATGGCTATGCGCAGGCACCGGAGCTGTGCTAGAACTCTGTGAATGGTGAGGGGGAGGAGGGGTTTTTCTATAGGGCTTTTGGGGGAGGGGGGGAGAGAATCTTTCCCTGTACTGAGCCAATCATTGAAGAAGCTTTACAAAGTGTAATACGGCACAAGAAAAAAGTATTACTTTCTTTTATTCCAAACCCAAACTTGATAGGCATAAGGGAGGTAGGAAGGCAGACACAAATAAAGTAGGAAAAGGGAGAAAAGAAGGTGGGACAGTAAGAGGGCAGGTACTCTAGGGCCAGAACTTGTGTTAAAGAAAGCCTGAACATATCATTAGGTTTAAGGAGAAGTAAGCCCTCACTGTCTCTTGCTTATATCTCATAGTCATAATCAAAGATCTAGATCACTTCAGTGACTTTCTAAACAGCAGCATCCATGTGCACACATATGTATATGTGTACCTATGAAACAGACACACACACACACACACACACACACACACACACACACACACACACACACTGCTATTCCCTCAGATCTCTGGTAAGTGAGAGTCATAGAATCCCTCATATGAATGAGACACAGCATTTGACATCAAGGCCTATGCTAACACAGACTGACAGTTAACAAATAGACGATAACAACTTAGTGGTAAATGTTATTGAGAGAAAAGTTCCAAAGGCAGACCATGGGCAACAATCTACTAGCCGCTTGTGGAACTGAGAAAGACATCAAGGCACACTGGTTATATGTTGGAAGAAGACTAAGAGTTCTTCAGACAGCCCAGCCGAGGGGCTTGGTGTGGGGCTGGTGGCAGTAGTAAAGGAACTGGCCAGGACTGGGGAGCTCCAAAGAGACCACCACACTGATGAACAGAAAAGGCAGGAGACAGTAGCAAGGGCGAGAAAGGTTTGTGTCAGTTCAGCTTCATGAAGATGCTAGAAATGGGATCCCAGGATCAGGGAAACAAAGCGAAGGTGGGAAGACTTGGAGAGAAGGGTTCCTTTACAAAGTCACGCTGGAAAGGGTAAACACATCGTCATGAGTATCACAAGAGGAGCGGCACAGGAAAGAATAACCTTTAAATATGCGAGACAGGTGCCAGATTCAGGGTGCAGACCTGAAATTCTGGCTACCCTGGAGGGTGAGGCAGGAAGACAAGAAGGCCAGGGCATGCATATATATATATATATGCACCTTTGAATCTCTCTATATCTGTCTAAGACAGTGTGGTGGCTGTCAACTGGACTACAGATAACATTCTTGTGAGCGAATTATTTTCTTGATCAGAATATCTGAAGCAATATGATTCACCATAAAACTGGCTGGCATCTTCTGGTAGCAGCCCACATAAGAGGATCTGAAAGAAGGGAAACTTTGCTTTTTGCTTGCTTGCTTTCATTCTCCATGGCAGCTTCATCTACTGTGTCTGGGACATTCTTTCACAGGTATTAGAACCCAGTTTCTTCAAGATTCAGACCTAGACTGAATGCCAGACTCTCTCTAGGAATCCTGTGGGACTACAATGCCATATTAGGACTGTTAGGATAGTCAGCCCTGTAGATGGGTCAACTATTAGATCCTTGGCCTTTCCAGTACGAGACAGTCATTGATGGAACACATCAATGGACCACATTCTGTAAGCCAGTGCAATAAATCCACCTTTAACATATGTATTAAATATATTGGTTTAGGAAATCTAATACAGACAGGTAACTGCTGCTGTTTCCTCTTCTTTCTTTCTTTTTCCTTCTCTGTAGAAGGAGAGAGCCACTTGGTGGTTCCCAGCAGCTTAGCCCCGAAATAATCACACAGAAACTGTATTAATTAAATCACTGCTTGGCCCATTATCTATAGCTTCTCTTATAGGTTAATTGATTGGATTGAATTATTTGCTTTTATTTAATCATATACTATTTTCTCCCCACCATTCTTTTCACCCATACCATCAAATACCTTCTATTCATTAATTAAAGACCATGCAAAAAACTGCCTGTTTTGAATCTCAGTGATACTCTTGGTCATCTTTTTAAATTAAAAAAAAAAATCCAAACCTGCCTTAGTCTCTGGATTTTTATTCACCAATAGGAGTAGCAATAGTATCTATAGAATAATTATGTATCTTATTTACAACAACTAGTTTTCTCTGACATTCACTACATGTGTGGCACAGTGCTAAACATTTTGTGTGTGCTATCTCATTTATTCCCTAAGCAATTATTATAGCTTAGATAGCATTTGTGTTCCTATTTTACAAATAGAGAAAGATTAAGGATTTGACTTCTCTTCTTTTTGCAGCAGACAGAGATCATTACAGAAGGCTATAACTATTAACATGCAGAGAACACCTAATTTTGTGGTGCCCAGCTTCATGGAATACAACTATGCTACAACTCTTCTAGCTAAGAATCAAGGAACATTGTGGAAGAGGGGAAGGAAAGATTTTAAGAGTCAGAGGACCAGGGAGTCTGGTGTGAAATTATTTTCTAGCTATGACAAGAAACCTATACTCAGGCAATCTCAACAATATGGCTGCCTAAACAAGACTTGCACAATGACAGCAACAGTTGATACACCAATGTTGATGGGATAAATTTCATAGTGTTCCATTCCTAAATAAGAACAGCAAGCAATTATACACTGCTGAGAAAGGGAAAATTTGTTTTCCTTGGGGATGTGCCCCTACCTCCTTGGTTATCCAATACAAAGTTGTCAGCATTAAAAACATACAGTCAAGCAACATTAAATAAATAGTAAGCACTATTTATACATTTATTCATTTGTATATTAAAGAAAAAGAGGCCATAGATTTAAAGGGGATATGGAAGGAGTTTGGGGATAATATAATATTTTAAAAACAAAACTAAAACAACTAAAATAATACTTTGGCTTCAGATCACACAGATTTAAGTAGAATATTCAGGATTGTGGTCCTAATCATGAGGGTGAGATCTTCTGCTTAAATACTTGACACCATGACGGGTCACAAAGTGAATATGCTCATAATCATTTCAATAGCTGAGGGTCTGACTTAATAAGTGTCCTTGTAAGCAAATAAACAACTACAGCAGAAAAGAAAGAACCAGGCTCAGAGGTGAATTCTCTTTCCCAAGAGGCTGCTAGGGAATCTGGGGAACTGGTATTTATAAAGTGGGATGTGGTGGCAAGTGTCACAGTCCATCATTTATACTTGACATATGGGCACCAAGGTCCAGAACCCTTCGAAAAGGAAACTGAGAAAGGAGCTAGGGGAATTCCAGGAAGTGTGATGGTGCCTGGCAAAACACACTAGTCTCCCTGTGTGGTTCTAACACTGAGCTAAGGAAGGCAGTCTTCCTGTTTTTCTACCTTACCCATCATCACAGCAGCTATTCTATGATTCTGACAGCAGCAATGACAGCTGGGGGACCTAGCACTTCTAAGCTAAAAGTTTGAAGACTGGGGACAGAGAGAGTCATAAATCGTGAACTTCAACAAGCTCAGTGGTGGGGGCAACACAAAGCTGATGCTTCTGACCTGGTAGAGAAGCCACAAGGACAAGAAGACAGCCTCAGTGAAACAGAAGATGTAAGAGACAGGAGAAATGGCCTTTCTGTCCACAGACATCTGCAAGGGGAGACATCGCAAACATGTTGTCCTAACTATCCTGCAGAATGACATTGAAAAGAACATATCCTGGAAATTCTTGGTATAGCATAAAGGTGTCTGAATTATCAGAAAATTTTAATGAATTGCCTCTAACAAATACATATGTAATATGAGGGCCGGGCTTGTTGGGGTTTCTGTCTTGCCCAGTTCCCACAGCCAGTAAGCCCCAAAGAAAATCACCCCGAGTCTATATTAGGTATAAACTGATTGGCCCATTAGCTCAGGCTTCTTATTAGCTCTTGTAGCTTATAATAACCTATTATTCTTATCATTGTTAGTCACATGGCTCAGAATCTTTCTCAGTGGGGCAGGTCACATCCTGCTTCTTCTGTGGTCTGGGGAGGAGTGCCGAGAGAGCTTCTTGCTTCCCAGAATTCTCCTATTCTCCTTGCTCCGCCTCTACTTCCTGTTTGGTTGTCCCACCTATACATCCTGGCTAATGGCCAATCAGCATTTACTTAAATCATGATTGACAGAATACAGACAATTCTCCCACACCATACATAGATATAAATAGAGAGGCAAGATTTAATCGAGAGTGCTGTGATTTCAAATAGCCCCCATGGCCACATTTTAGGCCATCTGCCCAATTTAAGGGTGCTGCAACACATGAGTTTGGAAAAGAGATGATGAGTAATTTTACTATATCTCATCGACTCCAATATTTTATCCTTGATACCATTTCTTATGCAAGAAAACCTGACATAGGGAAAAGACGAACTTAATCAAGGTTACAATGTAGCATCTGAGCTTGTGAGTTTTCATAGGAGCTTATAGAGGAAGAAAAGTCACGGCTTCCAGGTACCAATGAAGACTGTACCTTTAAGGCCAGCTAAGAGCCTGAAGGTCATCTACCAGGAGGCCTCACATGCCTGCTTATTTAAGAGAGAACAACCTAATTATAGCTCACTGAAGAATGATCTGCTGATGTACAAATCCAATTAGAAAAAAATAACCAACGTTTTGTAGAGGAAAATGGAGTGCCTACAGGCTTAAAGAATAGAATAGAATAGAATAGAATAGAATAGAATAGAATAGAATAGAATAGAATAGAATAGAATAGAAGTGACAAAGTACTGTCTTGGGTTGGATGAGAGGAATCCCAGGTCACCAGCTACCTCTAGCATCCCCACACTGTACTGCTCTCAGCCTGTATCTTTCTGTACCCTCACAGGGTATATGCAGACTGCCTAAAAAAAGCTACTAAAATTCAATGCAAATAAAATCAGGGGCCCTGGTTGCCACTCATTAGCTGAGATATTTGGGTACAAAATGATCTTACTTTTTTGAGTCTTCTTTTCTTCATATTACCAATGGAGACCATAGCTATTTTGTAGGACAATAGGAGGATTGAAGGTGAGAACATATTATGTTCCTCTACTACAGCAGATGCTCAGTAGGCTTCAACTCTTATACTTACAGTTCCTGTTAATATTGCTACTGTTACTTTTAGTATCTATTCCTTGTAAAGTAAAAGAAACAAACAAACAAACAAACAAAAAACATGCCACTGATGTTCAATGGTTGTTTGCAGAATTCAGTTATTTCGGTTGCAGGGACATAACTTCCTTTAACAATGGTGGGAACTGCACTTGTTTCCCTGAAATGACTGTCCTCAGCTCCCACACAACAAGTACCTAACTAACTACTGTGGATATTCTTCTGAGGGGGAGGCGGGAAACAACTCTCTCAGATTTGTCACCGAGCAGAAACTTCTGTACTGGCTTTGGAGATGGCTTCTGGCTCTCATAGGTAGAATCCCTGCCTCTAGTCTCAAACTTTGGGGTATCTGAAGCATGTCTAAGTACCTATTTAGAGCCTAGACATGCTACGCAGGACATCATGAGGGTTAAGTTCTGGTTGTGTCTCATTGCCTAATCTGAGACGTTTGAAGTCCCTTTCTGGTACCTGTGATCGGATCCTCCATGTCTGGCAGTAAGCCCTCTTCCTCATATTCAAGATGCATCCTATTCCTTTGCCCTTGGCCCCAGACTACATGCAACCAGATGCTCCAAGGACATGTGCAATTTGTAGCTTCAGGATTATCCCAGGCCCCAGCTATAGGAGGATGGTCAGGCAAGCAGATTACTTCTATTGGATGGTAGGGCATTTATTTTTCAGAATAAAGCAATACAGGGCCACCAGAATGACACTCAGACGCTCATGATATCTTACGATAAAACCATGTAGGAGACAGTTAACAATGTAATGAAGGAGGGCACATTTGGATAGGCAGTGAACATGGACTAAAACTTGAGAGTACCAGAGAAACACTGTTGGAAAATGTATTGGTATGTTTGTGCTATACAGTTTTGAATGGCATATTTAATATAACCAGAAAACAAATTCACATCTTCTTGTACAATCAGGATGAATATTCCATTCATGTTGATCAACAAGCATCACAGAAACCTTTAAGAGAGTCATTAGAAACCAACATTTGTGAGCATACACTGAAGGATGAAACACTATTAGTAATGATGTAATAAATATTGAATAAATGGTACCTGGAAACTAGAGGCAAGAACTACTTTGTTGTGGTACAAACATGTTCTGAAGCACCACATGCTGCAAGTAGCATCAGCGTGGCTACTTTGTTCTCCACGTGGGAAGCATAAAACCAGCTATGAAGCATGCATTTGGCAATAATGAATCTGAATAGATAGTGACTGGAAGCTGGGAATGCAAAAGCTGATACTAAACAGAGAAGCAAAATATTTCTTCTCTATCTGTTAGTCTAAATCTTCATCTAAATTCATGAACTTCACATGGATCTGAGAATTCTGAAATAGAATTTTTAATCAAATTTTATATAGACAGAGACCCCACATGCAAATGTAAATACATGCATGTGTATGCACACCTCAGGGGTGGCCTTGGTCAGAGTCATACAAATTCGAGCGGCTGGTGAGATTAAACACGGAGTCATCTCACCAGAGCAGCGATGACAGCAAACCTCGGAGGAGTGCTTACTGAGCTATCATCCTTCGCTCACACTGAGAGGTCACTCCAGGTCTCAGCAGCAGAAATATGTGCAGCCATCAAAACTGAAGTTCCAAAGCAATTCTTCAAAATTCTTACTTGTACTTACAATGTAATACAGGATCGAGCAGCATAATTTTTATATATTCTACACTCTACTATATAAAGGAAGATAAAAGGAACGAAAAGGAAAGAAAAGGAAATAGAATAAAATATTGAGTAGCCCCTTTAAGAGAACTCTGTGGGGATTTCCCTGTTTTGTGTATATTTTCCACTACTTTCTAAATTGGCAACAAATGTGCTCTCCAGTTTTCTTTCATCTCATTGAACTTCCAAAACCCTTCTCTTCTCTGAACGATGTTTCCTAATTACTTTAAATGAACTGAATCTTATTTGTCTTTGAGATTTCACTAGAAGCACCTTCACTGACCCCTCTAGGTTAGAGTAAAAGCTTCTGAACCGATACCCACATTATCCTATAGGTCCTTACCATTCCACATGTAACTACAAGTCAGCTCCCAGTCCTGCACTTCAGCAGTGCCTGCACTGTTTGGAAGCATTGAACAAACAAGCTCTGATGAAGCCTGATTCCATCAGCTACTCCAAGGGAAAAGCAAGGAAGAAAAGGATGCACTAGTGAGACGACCAGGAAATGGCCTGTGTGCTGGTCCCACTACGTAATTACAATGGACATTAGCATAGTCCAAGCCTGGTAAAGGCACTGATATAAAGAATTTGGCTAATTTATTTTGAATCCAGTGCTTCTCACACTTATTTAAATATGAATCCTTCCTTTGTATAATACCTACTAACATCTATTTCCCAGAACACTACAGGAAATTCTGGGTTTAAGAGATAAGGCTCCCAATAGATGGAATTTTCTGACTCATGGTGAAAGTACGAAGAAGAAGAAAAATTACTAGAAGGGCAAAAACTGCAACAAGATATTAATTCTGATGAAGTATAATAAGTGGTGGATGGTATACCAAGTATTTTATAGCAATGTTAGCTTATTTAACTTTTATAATAAATTTAAGAAATCAGAACAATTATTCCTGCTTTGTGACATGGAAATTAAATACAATTCAAGAGTTGTGTCTGTTTGGGTTTCTTCAGAATCTCCCTCTTAAACTATGCTACCACCCAGAATGACACAAACCCTCCTTTCTGTGATGGAAGTTGATGAGGTGGGCACACTCTATTCTATTATTCACCCCTCTTCCGCACTTTGACTTTTGTTCTCTCTTTCTCTCTCTCTCTCTCTCTCTCTCTCTCTCTAATTCTTTTCAAACATCCTGAGTGTCTACTCTGTGTCTATCATCTTTAGATTCTAGGGTTTCAGAGATGAATGAGAAATGACCTCTTTTTCAAAGAGCTTTCCATCTAGACAACACTTCAGTCTTCTTCTGAGCCCTGGGGCAGATGAAAATGCCTATGAGAGAGCTGTAGACCAAGAACATCCAAAGGCTGCAGAATTAGGGTGAAAATCACACCTATGGATGCTTCCCAGTCAGCCAGACCTGAGACAACGCACTTAGCAGTGCAGACATGGTTGACAATTTTGCATTCAAGAAAATACCAAATTAAGCTCCTTTCAGCAATTAGACTGATAGAATTTAGGGTAAGCAGAACTACTTCAACTTGAATATTCCCTGGAGTTATGGGTCATGAATAATAGTGCAAGAAACTATCTTGGAAACAGGTAAAAAATTTTACTTACTTGGAAGTTACAATGTAAATATAATTCACGGAAGCTGGAAAGTTGAACTTCATTTATAGATAAGTAGACAATAAAATAAGTAAACAACATCCTTGAATTATCTTAGAGCATACTGCCAAGGAAACTGCTTTGTGAATGCTTCCTAATCAATAGGAAGATTCACTGAGATTGAGGACCTTTTCTTCTCTCCTGTCTTTATTCACAATCCCTGGCACAGTGCTTGATGCATCGTAGATGTTAGCTGGCTGCTTGTAGGAGGAAAATGGAGGAAAGAGGGAAAAGCCACAAAGAGAGGAGAGGTAAGTAAAACAACAGAATAACAGCTACAGCTTCAAGTTTGGGCAGGTAACCAACTATCTTCTTGCAGCTGCCTCACAGTGTCCTAGCTCCTAAAATGACACTAGGGAGACCTAGGGAAACAGTTCTGAAGTGTCTTGCAGATAGGGAGACTCAGGCTTGCCATTCTTCTAGTGAAAGACTAAAGGTAAGGAGAAAGGAGGAGAGCAAAGGGGAGGAGAAGAGGTGAGAAGAGAGGCAGAGTTCTCTTTGTGATTCAACTGGAGCTGCATAAGGAATGATGCACATGAAAAATTGATCATGACACTGTGCGCAGGCAAATATTATTAATAATGCAGTATTTAAACACACAAAATGCCCCTCTTAATGGAGAAAAGAAACCCAAGGTCACAGCAAATAAAGTCATTCCAATGACACCAAAGAGAGAATGTCTCCAAGTGCGTTACTTCATGAGAGAGCCCATTATCCATCATCGAACAGATTTCCAGAAGGAGAGAAGTAAAGTCCTGTTCAGTAGGACCACACCAGCCCACTAAGCAGACTGGAAAAGAACAGAATCTGGGAACACTGAGCCCCCTTTCCTCACCTACTCATCTCTCAAGTGAGAACAATGCAGTCCAAACATTCTCCAGGCCTCCAACTCCCCATCAGCAAAATGAAGAGATTCCTAGGCAATCTTCCGGACCATCACATTGTAATTATGAACACTTACAGTCATGCAGTTAACATGGATTTCTAAAAGCATGGAATGCTGACACCTGTAATAGGCCTGAATCCAAATGCAGAATCTCCACACAACTACAGTGGGACCTTGATCAAATATTATCCCCTAAAAACCCAGGTGTCTGAATGATAAAAGAAAAACAATAACAGTTTCTAGTTTAGATACCTTCTAAGCACTAAGGAATCCAAGCCAGTAAGGGAAGGTTTGGAAAACAAGACTGTGTCTGTTTCCTTTTAGTCTATGCTCTCTCTACAGCAGTGAAAATTACCAACATCAACAAATGTGCAGGAAGTATGGGTTGGATATAATCAAAATACACCATATAGATGCATGAAAATTTTAAGGAATAATATAAATTTGTATTAAGACAAAAATAATTAAAAGGCTAAAATTAGCCACCAGGTGCAATAGAAACAGAGCTAACCTGCAGTTAAATAAATTAATGAAAAGAATTAATGATGGTTATTGGTGAAGAGAACATATGTCATGCAAAGAGCTCAAGAGTCAGAGGCCAGGGATGCAAACATTTAATTTCTCCAAATTTTCCATTCATTTATTCAGACAGCATCTTTTAGGAGTACAGATGATGTAATTTTATCAACACTTAATATAGTAGCTATGACATAAAATATCAATAAATGATAGCTATTATTATTGTTGTTATTGGTTCTTTTAATTAAATAAATATTGTTATTAATTATTAACATTTTTCAAATAATTTCAGTAGTCCACAGGGTGCTGACAACTCAGAAAGAATCAAAAGCCTAGGACAGTATTATCCATTGCCTTTCCAACTCGTATATCACAAAGAAAACGTCTGGAAATTGTGTGCTTTGGCCTTTAACCAGGCTTTATTCTCAGAGGTATTATTTACATTTCAAATTTATTATTGTCTTCCATGTTGCTGACATGAAATAACCTTCCATTCTCTTCCATGTTAAAAGAGTACAGTGCTTCTTGGCTCCATAAATAATTCAGGCAATATTAATATTTTAAGAAGAATAAGCAATATATTTGGGATCCTAGAAATGCCATGAGGATTGAAATTAGTTATTTGTAGATGAAAACTTAATTGAGTCAACATATTGATTGTTTTCTCTTTCAGGTTTTATTGCCCACACAGTGAAGACCAGTGTTTGTTTCTATTCTGAATGCTGACTTCTTAATTGCATCTGCTCGATTTTATTTTTATGAAAACTCCAAAGCATCCTACCATGAACATAAATGATGTGTCCATCTTATGTTACACACAGGACCACCCCTTTCCTTACAATGGTGCACTTTTCATACACACTTTTTTTTAAGGATAATGGATGTGATTTCCCATAAAGAGCACTTACTAACTGGCAAAAGAAATAGAAGAGAAATATATGTTCATCAATGCTCATATCTGTATGTATGGACTTATTTAATCATTAAAACAACCTCTGGTGTTTTAACATCATCCCTGTTGCAAAGAACAAACTTCTAGCTCAACAATGAGTTGAGTAAATTTTTCAGGTCACAGACCCAAAGCAGACATCTAATTCAGAAGCCCCAGCCCTTTGCTCTACCCTGCCTTACAGCACACAGTGATAAGAGGGAGCTGAGGATTACTGAGTATTTTTGTTACACATCAGGTACTACTTTGAAATATTTACACACATTAATTTAATTATTACAATGACCTCTTGAGATGGAAATATTGTTATCTCATTCTGTAATAAAAACAAACATTAGAATTGAAGCAATTTTCCCTGACACTAAATGATGGAGCAGGGACTGGAATTCCAAATCTGCTTTCCAGGCCAGGTCTTAAAACTACACATGCTATAATCAGAGAGGTGGATTTTTATTAGGAGAAGAGCAAAGACCACCAGGGGCCATGTTCTCACTTCCAAGTAAGTGAGATTTAAATAAGATAAGGTAACCATGACATGCAGATCAGGGATGACAAACTGACAATGTTAACAACGGTTATTTCTGCATCAGTCTGGGGATTAGCTGCAATCATTTTCTTCCTTGATCATCTGTTAAAAGTAAGCAGCCTATCCAGCAAGGGAGTCTTCCAAGGGCTTCTCTCTGTGCTAGACTCTAGTTATATTCTATTTCCTTTAAATTTATACCACACAGAGGACTATAGGCACTATTCTCAGTGATAGAGCTCCAGAAGAAAGAATTTCATATAGTTCATGGGGCGAACATTACAAAGTGCTCTTCGTTTGGAAAGGAAACTACTTCACATCCCTTTGAAGAGAGAGACAAGCCCACATGCACATAGATAGTTATACTGAAGTCCATGTAAATAGTAGAGAGTGGCAGAAGTTTATTGAGTTTCTACTAAATGTCAGGCCCTATACTGAGCCTCTGACTCTGTCTGCTACCTCTGCAGCCCCAGAAACTTCAAGCTAGACTATTTACATCAGTCTAGTCATTGGTATCTAGATCCTAATTTTCCTTTTACTCAAAATATTAATGTTAATGACTCCCTATCCCAATTTTAGTGTCTTAGGTAGTCAATGAACAGGTAATTCACAATTCCAAATGCTGACACAAGACAGTCAAAGATCTTGGAAAGGGATGATGAATATAAGTACCAATTTCCTTTAAAATTGAGTAAACAAATTATGTGCTATCCATATGTTGCTTCATGACAGATAATTGGAATTTTAACTGGCTTGAAACAGTAAATGTTAATTTTGATCTTGTCTGAAGGTCAGTTATGTGGGAGCGGCTTACTGTTTAATTCTAAGTTAAGGTCACTCATGAAGTTTTAGTCAAGCTGCAAATCCAATATATAATTTTCTGAGAACTTGACTATGGCAAGAAGATACAACTATAAACTCATTTGTTTGACTACTGGTAAAAGGGTTCATTTCTCACAACTCTGAACTCTTCAGAGAACCACAGAACTTCTTATAACACAGTAGCTCCCTCCACACAGGGAGGGAGAAGTAAGCCATATGTGAGAGTCCATAGTGTTCTTTATGCCCTTATTTCAAAACCAACATTAATCACTAATGCTGTATTTTATCCAACAATTTTGATACAATGTGGGGAGAAGTTGTACAGGAGTTGAAGTTGAGGGTCACAATGATAACTTGAAAAGTTAATTTCCCGATATGGCAAACAAAAAAAGTAATAATTACTCATTATAGTGCAACTACCTGAGAGATGGTTTTCAACATTTAGCCAAACATCCTTCACAAAGAGAAATAGTTTAAAAATTGGATTTTGTTTAGATAAATTGTTTTACTGGGTGAGCTTAGTTCACATTTTAGGTTTAAAGGACTGGCTCTTTAGGGTTATTATAGACAACACAACCCAGCTATCTAAACCCTTGTGATCACAATGGACCAGATTTTGTACTTAACAGGAAACAAATAATTATCTTTCTTTCTACTAACATTATTGTTTTAATTAATCCAGGAATAGGGCATATGCCCTGTTCTCATTGTTATAACCACCCATAAATAAAGATTTAAGGTCATATTTTAAGAAAGAGGAAGCAAGGTCTGAGGGATATTTATGACATCACAGACTTTCAAATCTAAATCTGAAATTTCTAAGACAAATAACTTTAATTGCTTTTGGATAATACTATGATACCTCTCTGGAAACAGGGTGAAAAATACCCAAACAAAACTTTGGGTTTCCAAGTGTGAATGAAATGATGTAATAAGTCATGAAGACAGAGCAATAGGGCTTTTAAATTTATGCCAGAGTCACACAAGATGCTTTATGTCTTTAGTGCATGTTATCTTGTCTCAACTAGAGACAAGAAGAACACAAAACTGAACCAGGCATGAAGACACACACCTGTAACCCCAGCATTTGAGAAGCTGTGCTGGAATCCAGCCTGGGGAACACTGCAAAAGCATATCTCTAGGAATAAATAAACAAAAGAGATTGGTATAATCTGAATTTTATGCTGCCACTCAGCAGAACCTCAAGAAACTTCTTGGTGCAGGAATATGAAAAGATATTTGTCTGTTTAATGGCTCACAACCACAGATGAACCAGTTTTGGCATGGTGTGGTACCTACACATCTTCATATGTACCTGTGGGCAAAAACAGGCTGCACATCTGGATATTTTAGCAAGAGGGAACAGAAACACTGTTAGCTTCAATAGCAACTTCTATGTTATTAATCCCCAACCAACACTTAGCAGACCCCTCCCCCCCCACAAATCCTGCTTTTGGGAAATAAGAACTCTGAAAACTCTAATTGCGTGGCGCTGAAAATCTTTCAGTTTTCTGCCTCCCTGTGTTTCTATTTCCTATCTTCAAAATGAAGATAAAATTAATTAATCAGCAAGTACAACAAGCCGTGTGCTACCTGTTTGACTTTAAGAGTTAGTTAACTGTTTGAGCCTGACTTGATTTACTAGACAAGGAGATAATGATCCATTTCTCAGATGGCTATGAGGATTGAGATGATATGTATTAAGAGTTCATCATTAAGAATAATATACAGTATGAAATCATAATCATTGGGAACTAATTAAATGCACATTATAATATACTTTATTATTATTATATTTAATCATTATAGCATGTCTGTTTTTTATAATGTTGCCTTATTCATAGATAGAAATTACGTTATCTAGCATTTGACATCTGACCCCAAAATAAGTTACTCTGTATTTCTGAAGTTACTTTAAAGAGAATATCATAGATTTGTATATATTTATTCTGGAACATGCATGTTGTAACTTGGCCCTATGGGACACATGAAGCCAAGGATAGCTATGAATACATCAGCCCAACACAAAATTATAAACTTAATATGAAAACTTTATGTAATTCGGTATGGTTCTCAGTCACGAACTTTGTAGATGACAATATCAAGTCAAAATGTCAAAAAGTTAAGCACACATACTGGCATTAAATGTCAGTTACTTAATTCTATATTCATACCAATTAGATGATAAATGAACAAATGAATAGAAACTTTATACTTACTCAGTATCAAAGGTGATATTTCTTCTTGTCTGTAAGAACAAAACCATCCCCAACTTTGAACTGATAAATTGATTCAACTGGAGGCTTCCTTCTGGTTGTTCTTGAACAAATACCCAAGCAAATCTGCCACTTCAGACAAACAAATGAAACAAGCCAATCCTTTGAACTATGTATAATACAGACAGAGTTTGGCTTTGAAATGTTTGCCACAGCTCTTAATCATGTCCCCTGCATTTACTAACTACATTCTATAGCAAGTTCCATGGTTTTTTAAGAATTTGGTTATTGTCTTTTGTAAAATGGAGGTAACAATCTTTATTATCACTGAAGAGCTTGGTGAGGCAAAAAAATATAAAAATTCATCACATAAGAAACTGGCACACAACACGAAAATAAAAATAAACAATTATGCCTTCTTTTGCTTTTTTTCTCCTTCCACCCTGTTTTGAAAGGCAAGTTGGTAATAGGTATCAATGTTCAAACTTGTCTTCCTAGCAAGAAGTTTCATACCTGGGACTTTTCATCAGGAGATGGCTTAAAGAGACAACACAATGGATAAAACTAGAAAAAGACATCCTGAGTGAGGTAGCACATATATTTGGCATCAATTGAAAATGTGCATGCATGCACTCCTTTATGTTGTTCAATGTCTGCATTTTTACCTGTAGCTTTTCAGCCACTGGTAAACTAGATTTCTGAACAGATTCATCTGGGACACCTATGAATTATTTTAGTGTGTTACTCATGAACAAGGAAGTTTTAAAGCAGGCGTTCTTCATAATCCATTCACTAACTCATTTGACAAATATTTGAGCACTCACTATCTGTAAGGTTGGATGGGAGGGATGGGAGACAAATGATCACTTTGCCTGGTTATCGGTCTTATGATATGTCAAGAACTAATTATCTGAGCCATCACACTCCAAGTCCAGAAGAATTTTATTCATCCTTGGGTCACAATTCAAATATAACATAATCTATTAAAGATGCTTTCACCTTCCTAAAAACTGTAGTATTTGACTCCCTCCCATTTACTTCTGCACCTTACTATTTCTAAGGTTTAATACACTACATTTTTAGTATGTATATTTACGTATCTTATATCCATCACCAAAGTATATGCATCAGTGGCAAAACTCCTTGCAAACAAAGGCTTCACGTTGGGTTCCTGGCTGCTCTGACTCTAATAATCACATAGAAACTACTAATTACAACACAGTTTGGCCAGTGCCTCAGGCATATTTCTAGCTAGCTCTTACATCTTAAATTAACCCATTTCTATTAATGTATCTCCACGAGGCTGTGGCCCACTGGTAAGGTTCCAGAATCTTTCTCCTTCAGCAGCTACATAGTATTGCCTGGCTCCATCTTCTTTCCTCCCCTATCTCTGTTTGGATTTCTGGTCTTGTCATGTTCTGCCCTGCCATAGACCAAAGAAGCTTCTTTATTAACCAATGGTAATAAAACATATTCACAGAATACAGAAGGAAATCCCACATCAACTCCTTAATCTTGCTGACTTATATAAAGCCTAGGAAACAACAGCAAACAACTCCAAATTCTCATAAATGTCTGTAGATAAATGAATAAATTTGTTCAATTGAAAATCTAAGGCATTTTCTGAAAAAAAATCTTAAAAAGGATAAGGAAGGAAGAAACTATCACTTTTGGAAACAAGAAGAAGGAGAAGAGGAAGAAGAAGAAGGAGGAGGAGGAGGAGGGAAAGAAAGAAAGAAAGAAAGAAAGAAAGAAAGAAAGAAAGAAAAGAAAGGTGTAATGGAGATGATAGCATTTAGTATTGACCTTACAAGGTAAAGGACTTTAATAGAAAAGGAGTCACAGGTCATTTATGTGTCTGTGAAACAGCCCAACAAAAGCACTGAAATTAAAGGGGTGTTGGGCATGGTTTATAATGTTTGTAGACTAGTATAAAACCCCATTTACAGAGCTGGTAGAAAATGGGATTTGAAGATAGGACAAAGCTACTTTATGGGGGGCCTTGAAAGCTGTAGGTAAAACATTTGTATTAACATTTGCTACTGGTTGGATTTGTACATCATGTATGTGTGCTGGTAGTAGGTATCAAGCAATAAATATATTTTGGAGTGATGAAAAGAGGGAGGAAGCAAACAAAAGGAGGGAGGAAAGGGAAAAAGAAAAGTAAATATAAGTTGATTTATATCAGTATTGGTACACGGAGCCAGAGTCCTCTCAACTCACTATGTGTGAAAATAATAAACTCCTGAGTTCAACACCCTCATCACTTTCTTATTATATGACCAATACTGTTTAGGATATAGAGAATTACTTCCAGTAATGGAAAATAAAGAAAGAAGAACCAGCTTTAACTTTTCGACCCCTTCAAGAATTTGCAATCACTAAAGCTATGAAGGCATCCTAATTGACTGTTTCTTGTGGACATTAAAAGTGTTGGAACAATTTAGCCTTTAAAGAAACACATAAAATGTTTTATCACATCTTTGACTTGGTAACTTTAATAAAGTAAAATGACTTTGGGAATAGAACTTCATATAAATTAAAGGTCTTCAACTTGGAGCATCTTTATCTTTTGCTAGCTTAATTATGAGTTTAATTTTGTTTTTTTAAACATTTTACATGACCTATACAAAGACCAACCTGCTTGTTTAATTAAACAAATGAGTATTGTTATACCTAGAATGATCAAAACTTTAGTTTGTTATGAGAATGTTTTATATGGCACTAAGACAAGAAATGTACTCCATTGACGATTTGCTCACTCTTCTAGAGTAATTTTTTAACTTGATTCTTCTACTTCTATACCAATTGTATCTAATTCTCCCAGAATTCTTTTTTAAATTGATTTTATTGAGCTATACATTTTTCTCTGCTCCCCCCTTCCTCTCCCATCCCCCCTGCTCTCTCCCATGGTCCCCTTGCTCTCAATTTACTCAGGAGATCTTGTCTTTTTCTACTTCTGATGTAGATTAGAGCCAAGTATGTCTCTCTTAGGGTACTCATTGTTGTCTAGGTTCTTTGGGATTGTGAATTGTAGGCTAGTTTTTCTTTGTTTTATGTCTAAAAGTCACTTATGAGTGAGTACACATGATATTTGTCTTTCTGGGTCTGGGACACCTCACTCAATATGATGTTTTCTAGATCCATCAATAGCCCGCAAATTTCAAGATGTCATTATTTTTTTCTGCTGTATAGTACTTCATTGTGTAAACGTACCACATTTTCCTCATGCATTCTTCAGTAGAGGGCATTTAGGTTGTTTCCAGGTTCTGGCTATTACAAACAATGCTGCTATGAACATAGTTGAGCATATGTCCTTATGGTACAATTGAGCAACCTTTGGATATATGCCCAAAAGTGGTATTTGCAGGGTCTTGAGGTAGGTTGTTTAATAATTTTCTGAGAAAACACCATACTGAAATCCAAAGCAGCTATACCAGTTTGTACTCCCACGAGCAATTCAGAAGTGTTCCCTTTTCCCTACATCCTTCTCCAGCATAAGTGGTCATCAGTGTTTTAGATCTTGGTCATTCTTACAGATGTAAGATGGAATCCCAGAGTTGTTTTGATTTGTATTTCTCTGATGCCTAAGGATGTTGGGCGTTTCCTTAAGTGTCTTTCATTCATTTTAGATTCCTCTGTTGACAGTTATCTGGTTAGGTCTGTACCACATGTTTTGAATTGGATTATTTGTTCTTTTGATCACCAATTTCTTGAGTTCTTTGTATATTTTGGAGATCAGCCCTCTCAAAAAATCAGTAGGGGTTGCTGAAGATCTTTTCCCATTCTGTAGGCTGTCGTTTTGTCTTGTTGACTGGGTCCTTTGCTTTACAGAAGCTTCTCAGTTTCAGAAAGCAGCATATATCTCAGTGTCTGTGCTACCGGGGTTCTATTTAGGAAGCAGTTTCCTGTGCCTATGCTTTAAAGCGTACTTCCCACTTTCTCTTCTATAAGGTTCAGTGTAGCTGGCTTTATGTTGAGGTCTTTGATCCATTTGGACTTGAGTTTTATGCATGGTGATAGATATGGATCTATTTTCATTCTTCTACATGTTGATATCCAGTTATGCCAGCAACATTTGCTGAATATGCTTTCATTTTCCATATTATATTTTTTGCTTCTTTCTCAAAAATCAGGTGTTCACAGGTGTGTGGATATCTGTGTCTTTGATTCAGTTCCATTGATCCTCTTTCTGCTTTTATGCCAATGCCAGGCTGTTTTCAGTACTGTAACTCCATAGTAGAGTTTGAAGTCAGGGACTGTGATGCCTCCAGAAGTTCCTTTATTGTATACGATTGTATTGGCCAACCTGGGTTTTTTGCGTTTTCATATGAAGTTGAGTACCGTTCTTTAAAGGTCTGTGAAGAATTTTTCTGGGCATTGCATCGAATCTGTAGATTGCTTTTGGAAAGATTGCTGTTTTACTATGTTAATTCTACCTATCCAAAAGTATGGGAGATCTTTCCATTTTCTGGTGTCTTCTTCAATTTCTTTCTTCAAAGATTTAAAGTTCTTGTCATATAGGTCTTCTACATGTTTGGTTAGAGTTACTCCAAGATATTTTACACTATTTGTGGCTATTGTGAAGGGTGATGTTTCTCTGATTTCTTTCTCAGACCATTTATCATCTGTGTAAAGGAGGGCTACTGATTTTTTGAGTTAATCTTGTATCCTGCTACATTACTGGAGGTGTTTCTGAGCTGCAGAAGTTCCGTGTAGAATTTTGGGAGCTGCTTATGTAAACAATCTTATCATCAGCAAATAGTGAGAATTTGACCTCTTTTCTGGTTTGTATCCCCTTGATCTCCTTTTGTTATCTTATTGTCCTAGATAGAACCTCAAGAACTATATTGAATAGATATGGAATGAGTGGACAACCTTGTCTTGTTCCAGATTTCAGTGGGATGCCTTTGAGTTTGTCTCCATTTAGTTTGATGTTGGCTGTTGGCTTGCTGTCTATTGCCTTTATTATGTTTAGATATGTTCCTTGTATTCCTACTCTCTACAAGACCTTTATCATGAAGGGATATTGTATTTTGCTGTAGGCTTTTTTAGCATCTAATCAGATGACCATGTTTTTTTTTCAGTTTGTTTATATGGTGGATTACATTGACAGATTTTCATATGTTGAACCATCCCTGCATCTCTGGGATGAAGCCAACTTGATCATGGTGGATGATTTTTCTGATGTGTTCTTGGATTCGGTTTGCCAGTGTTTTATTGAGTATTTTGGCATCAATGTTCATGAGTGAGATTGATCTGTAATTCTCTTTCTTAGTAATGTATTTATGTAGTTCGGGTATCAGGGTAATTGTAGCCTCAAAAAAAGAGTTTGGCAATGTTCCTTCTGTTTTTATTGTGTGGAACAACTCGAGGAGTATTGGTATTAGTTCTCCTTTGAAAATATTGTAGAATTCTGAGCTGAAACCATCTGGTCCTGGGCTTTTTGTGGTTGGGAGACTTTTGATGACTTTCTATATTTCTTTATCAGTTATATGTCTATTTAATTTTCTTATCTGGTCTTGACTTAATTTTGGTAAGTGATAATTATTCAGAAAGTTGTCCATTTCCTTTAAGTTAAAATTTTTGTAAAAGACCTAATGGTTCTCTGGTTTCCCTCCGTGTCTGTTGTTATGTCCCCCTTTTCATTTCTGATTTTGTTAATTTGGATATTCTTTCTCTGCCTTTTGGTTAGTTTGGATAAAGGTTTGTCTATTTTGTTGATTTTCTCAAAAATGATGAACCAACTCTTTGTCTCTTTGATTCTTTGTATTGTTTTCTTTGTTTCTATTTTGTTGATTTCAGCTCTCAATATGATTATTTCCTACCATCTAGTTCTCTTGGGTGAGTTTGCTTCTTTTTGTTCTAGATTTTTCAAATGTTCAGTTAACTCATTAGTGTGGAATTTTCCAGCTATTTTATGTAGGTATTGTGTCCCATAAGTTTGGATATGTTGTGTGGTCATTTTTATTGAATTTTAGGAAGTCTTTAAGTTCTTCCTTGACCCATTGGTGATTCAGGTGAGCATTGTTTAATTCCCATGTGTTTGTGGGCTTTCTGGAATTAGTGTTGCTGTTGAATTCTAATTTTAAGCCATGATGATCCGATAAGATACATGGAGTTATTCCAATTTTTTTGTATCTATTGAGGTTTGCTTTGTTACCAAATATAGGGTCAATTTTTGAGAAGGTTCCAGGAGGTGCTGAGAAGGTATATTCTTTTATATTTGAATGGGATATTCTAGAGATTTTTTTAAGTCCATCTGAATCATAACATCTGTTAGTTCCCTTTTTTTCTCTGTTAATTTTTTGTCTGACAGACCTGTTCAGTGGTGAGAGTGTGATGTTGAAGTCTCCCACTTTTAGTGTGTGGGGTTTAATGTGTGATTTAAGCTTTAGAAATGTTTCTTTTACATTTGAGGGTGCCCTTGTCTTTGGGGCATAGAAGTTCAGTATTGAGATTTCCTCTTGATGGATTTTTCCTGTGACTAATATGAAATGTCCTTCTTTGTCTCTTTTGACTGATTTTAGTTTTCAGCCTATTTTGTTAGATATTAGGATAGCTACACTCACTTGTTTCTTAGGTCTGTTTGATTGGAATTTTTTTCTCAACCCTTTCCTCTGAGGTGATGTTTGTCTTTGAGTTTGAGGTGTATTTCATGTATGCAGCAGAAGGATGAATTCTGATTTTGTATCCAATCTGTTAGCCTCGAGTTGAGTCCATTCATATTAAGGGATATTAATGACCAATGATTGTTAGCTCCTGCTTTTTTTTTTTTAGCTTTTGCTGTTGGTGATGTTATTGTGTGTGTTTTTTCCCTTCTTTGTAATTTGCTGCTGTGAGATCATCTATTGTCTGTGTTTTTGTGGATGTAGTCAACTTCCTTGGGTTGGAGTTTTCTTTCTAGTACTTTGTGTAGGGCTGGGTTTGTGGCTAGGTATTGGTTAAATCTGGTTCTGCCATGGAATATCTTGCTTTGCCCATCTATGGTGGTTGATAATTTTGCTGAGTATAGTAGTCTTGGCTGGCATCCATGGTCTCTTGATGACTGCATAATGCTTGACCAGGACCTTCTGGCTTTCATTGTTTCCATTGAGAAGTCAGGTGTAATTCTGATAGGTCTGCCTTTATATATTCCTTGGCCTTTTCTGGGCCTGCTCCCTCAGCAGTGGCTCCCTAATACCTGCTCCAGAGGAGGTTGTTGTCTCAGGCCTGCTTCTGTGGAGGTTATTGGCTCAAGCCTGCTTCTTTGGTTGTCCCTACCTTGGGCCTTCTCTGACTGAGGTAGCTGGCTCAGGCCTGTTCCCACAGATGTCCCAGCTTGGGCTTTCTCCCTTTGGGAGGTCCCTGACTTGTGCCCAGTCCCACAGAGGTCTCTGTCTCAGGCCTGTTCCCTTAGTGTTCCTCCCTTGTACCTGCTGGAACTCACTGACTCAGGTCTGCTCAAGTGGAGGTCGTTGGTTCAAGTACATTTTCCTAGATGTCCCTGGCCTGGGCCTACTTTCACAGAGGCCCCTGGATTGGGTCTGGTCCCTTGGAGGTCTCTGGCTAAGTCCTGCTCCCTCAGTGGTTGTTCCCTTGTACCTGCTCCGCTGGAGGTCACTGCTTCAGGCCTGCTGCAGAGGAAGTCAATCTCCCAGAACTCTTAATATGTTTTTAGGTACTTATCAAATATCTCTGTTAGATAAGAAGCATTTCCATGATGTAAGATGGAGACTTGGAAGGGGAGGGGAAAGAAAGGGAGGGGAGCAGAGAAAAATGTATAGCTCAAAAAAATCAATAAAAAAAATCAGAAAAAAGATGGAGACTTTAGACTGACAAAGTGGTGTGCCTTGAATAAGCCCCAAAGTACGTACATCTGTAAGTAAACCATCATCAGCCTATGACCTTAGTGCTCTTAATTTTCTTTATATCCCTTCCTAAGTCTTTAATCTCATTTCTACCTTCATTTAAGTTCTGACCTGGCTTTGGATAGTTCTATTAGTTGTTCATTTCATAATTGTATAAAAGCAGAAATCATGTTTTGTTTCTTAAAATTGGCACGTACCATAGTGGTTAGATTATGGCATTTTCATACAAACTTTTCTTAATGACCTTCCTCCTACCTTTCTCTCATCATCACCTGCTACTCCGGCTGGCCCTAGTGCTCCACCATCAATAGCCTGTCTTCTGTTTTTACAGCACATGTCTATCAGTTTCTTCTTCCTTCCTTTCTAAGATTTCTTCTCTGTTCATTGTTACCTTCCTAGTGAAATGATCAACACTTACAAATATACAAATAAATAAACAAACATACCTTTATCTTTGGAAGGCTGTGTTATTTCATTTAACACAATGATTTCAATATCTATCACTTTTCTATCATTTTCCTTTATGACTTAATAAAGTCCCATGAATAAATGTACCACATTTTTTTCAACCATTCATCTATGAATGAACATCTAGTCTATTTCCATTTTCCAACTATTATATATAGTGTAGCAATGAATATAGGTGTACAAGCATCTCTGTAATGGTACTTACAGTGTTTAGGCACATACTATGAAGTGGTGTAGCTGAGTCATATGGCAGCAGTTCTACTTACAGATTTTGAGAAACCTTCATACTGGCTTACACAGCAGTCATACCAGTTTATATTCCCACCAACATTATGTAAAGATTCATCTTACAATATATCTTTTTCATCACTTATTGCCATTTGTTATCTTCAAGAGAACCTTTCTGACTAGAGTCCGAGGAAATATACCTGTAATTTTAATTTGCATTTCCCTAATGGATAAATATGTTGGAGACTTTTAAAAGTATTTATTGATCATTTCTATTTCACTTTTTCTTAACAGAAAGGCTGAGGAGAAATTACACTTCTTCTTTTGAGAACTATGTATCTAGCTTATTAACCAATTTGTTGGTTAGAAAATTTGTTTTTATTTTTGGACAGAATTTTTACACTTATTTATATATTGTAAATATCAACACTGTCTGATGCACAGCTGACAAAAATATCTTTAATTCTGTTGGCTTCCTCTTCATTCTGTTGATTGTTTTGAAACTCAGAAACATTTTGATTCTATGCAATTCCATTTGTCAATTATTAGGGTTAATTTTTGTGCTATTGGAGTCCACAAAATGTGCTTTCTTATGTCTATATCTCAAAGTGTTTTCTTCTAGCCAGTTCAGAGTATCAGCTATGATTTTGAGGTCTTTGATCCATTTGAGTAGATTTTTGTTCAGGGTGAGAGATAAGGAAATATTTTCATTCTCTTGCAGGTGGATATCCTCTTTTTTATTTGCTGAAAAGAGTATTTTTCTAATGTATATTTTTTGACAAGGATTAGGTGGCTGTGGCTGTATGGGATATTTCCTGAGTATTTTAGTCTATTCAATAGTTATGTATGTGTATTTTTGAACCAGCTAGCATCATGCATATTTTATCACTATGACTTTACAGCAAAATTTGAGGTCAGGTATATGACAGTAGTGTTCCTTCTGCTTCAGACATGCTTTATTTTTGGATTTCTCTGTGAACTTTAAGATTTTTTTCTAGCTTTGTCAAATATATTATTAGTATTTTAAAAAGAACTGTATTGAAACTATATATTGCTTTCGATGATCCAGTCTTTTCTACAGTATCAATTTTGTCAACTGCTGAGCATGGAGGGTCATTCTATCTTCTAGTATCTTCTTCAGCTTCCTTCTTTACTGTTGTGCTTTTCACTGTACAAGTTTTAATCATCCATGGACAGGTTGCTTCTAAGCTTTTTGAAAGTACTGAGAATGGGATTTTTTTCTAATTTTGTTCTCAGTTTATTATTGTTGTATAAAGAAATTACTAAGTTTTGTATGTTGGCTCTGAATCTTGATGCTTTGCTAAAATACTTTATTAGATTTCAAACTTTCTTGGGGAGTCCATAGGATATTTTAGATATAAGAGTATCTCATCTGCCAACAGGAATAGTTTGATTTTTCCTTTCCTATTTGTAGCTTTAGTATTTCTTTCTCTTGTCTTATTGTTATGGCTAAGATTTCAAGTAATATATTTAATAGAAGTGGATATAGTAGGTATCTTGTCTTAGTCTATATTTTAGGAGTTGCTCTCAGTGTTTTTCCATTTAATATAGTTTTTATGACTAGTGAAAGTCCCCAGTGCATAAGGGTGCTTGTCACTAACCTGACAACCTGAGTTAAATCCTCAGAAATGACATGATTGAAAGAGAGAACCAACTATTTCAAGTTGTCCTCTACCCTCCACAATCATGCATCTACCCATGCATGGGCATGCACATGTACACACACACACACTATAAGTAAAACAATTTCTATTAATATTAGCTATAGGTTTGCCATGTATAACCTTTATTAAGTTGAGAAATGTTCTCACCATTCCTAGTTTCTTTGGGGCTTTCATCGTAAAAGGCTATTGAACTTTTAAAATGTCTTTTCCATGTTCACTGAGAAAGTCATATGATTTATTTTCTTTAGTTTATTTCATGCTATATCATACTTATTCACTTGTGTATATAGAACCAATCTTGTAATGAAGCCAACTTGATACTAACATATGATCTTCTTAATATGCTCCTGAATTTGGTTTGCACCAATTTGTTAAAAAAATTTTGCATCTATGTTGATAATGGAAATGGGTTTACTGACTTTAAAGAAGGAGCTTAGCAGTATTCCTTTATTCTATAGGATAGTTTATCCTATTCTATAGGATAGATTTTCATTCAAAGTTTGGAAGAATGAAGCTCTAACCTGACTGAGCAACCCCGGGACATAATTAATGCTTCAATATTTTTTCATTTCATAGGGATGTTTAATGTGTTTTTTACTTTCTTGGTTTAATTTTGATAGGTCATAACATGTATTAATTTATTAATTTCTTTAAGATTTTCCCACATTTTTGCAATGTAAGTTTTCAAAATGCTATTTTTAACACCAAACTTTCAGATATAATTTTATTAATTTTGGTGTTCTCTTTCTTTTGTCTAGGTGTTTGTCATTCTTATTTATATTTTCATAGAACCAAATCTTTGATAGACACTATATGCCATTTTTAAATGTCCTTTTCATTGTGTTCATCCCTAATCTTAGTTTTGTCTTGATTTGGTTGTTCTAGAACTTTGAGGTGCTTTGTTGGTTTATAGCTCTCTGAGTTTGTGAAGGAAGCACATACAGCTATCCATATACTTTCCTCTTACACCCTGTTTGGTCTGTTCCAGAGGTTCGCTAACTTGTACTGTGGTTTTCATTTGATTCCAGGAATATTTTCAATTGTTTTCCTGATTCTTTAAATGACAATTATTCATTGTAAAGTGCTCTTCTCAGTCCCTGAGTATTTGTGATATTTCTGTTACATGCATATATATCATATGCTATATATATATGTATATATATGCGTGTGTGTGCATATCTGTCTGTATTATGTATTTATAAATAGAGACATTTACATATACAATATCTTATTTTTAAATTATCGTACAAAGTAACAGGTTTCCATGTAGGATTTCCATAAACATTTTTTTGTTTGGATCTCCTTCTTGCACTTCCCACTCATCTTCCCTTTCCTCCCTTTCATTGCTAAATCCTTTGCCTGCAAGAGTCTCCTTTCCATTTTGTTTCTATGATTTATCTTGATGTATATTTCTTGTGTTATTCTAATATAATCTGATAAAATACAAGACATTGCTTTTGCATTTTTAAAGCTTGTTTTGTTACCAAAAATATGATCAGTATTATAGATGATTTCAGTTTTATAGATGTTTCCTTGAACTTCTCATTTTGTTTTTAATTCTACGTTATCAGATATGAGGATTGCTGTACCAGCTTAGTTACCACTTCCATTTGTTTGATCAGTTGATATCCCTTCATTGACTCTTAGTCCACATCTTTTCCAATAAGATGAGTTCCTTGGAAATATCAGCTAGGATTCAAAGCATAATATTTGTTTTA
The DNA here is from genome assembly GCA_004026605.1 of Ondatra zibethicus. Taxonomy (NCBI): domain Eukaryota; kingdom Metazoa; phylum Chordata; class Mammalia; order Rodentia; family Cricetidae; genus Ondatra; species Ondatra zibethicus. Next base: position 103,062 of record PVIU01003539.1, on the reverse strand, counting down.
TGCAGTGTTTGTTGCATAATAACATTAGTTGCCCCTTCTTGTACTAACTTGGCCATTATTTTACATTCTGACTCCAAATACTATACATAGCTTTTTATTTCATCATACATCTTCAGTTTATCTTTCAGAAACATAATAATAACCCTTTCAGTAGAGTTTAACAATCAAAATCCTATATGGTGACACTGCATTTATATTCTGGCTATGTATAGATGCCCTGAATGTCTCTTGTCCTATCTCTTTCTATACAACACTGTCAATGTTTTTTCTAAAAGCACTTTGTTAGAAATTAAGTTTCACTAATGTGTAGTAATCGTACATCTTAATGTTCAAGTATAATTTGTTATAATGATTTAATAATACTTACACATATAGCATGTACTGTTAAAAATTTACCTCCCTTCTTCATTCTCCCATCTAAATACTTTCCAAACTCTAGTAATCACTTTTGCCATTTCCACACTGCCTAAAATCATGTCGTCAGTATAAAATACTGTCCAGATATTACCTCAGGCCAATACGTTAGACTATCAGCTTCCAGCTTCCTACTTATATTATTATGTGTCAACAGAAGTAGAACTACTAAGCATTATGCAAATGTTCAGTATACAAGATAATGTCAAACTACTGCATTAATCTAAAGAATAGTGGTCAGTAAATTAGCCTGGAGAGAAGAGTTACCCGTTTTTTATTTTCCACAGGTTTTCTCATACACACTTTTGTTTGGGTGCTAATGATGAACCACATAGGAAAGTCTTCCAGCATAAACCACAGCCCGGAAGTTGCAGAGGAAGATGATTGTCTTCATTGGGTTTGTTGCACCTTCATGGCAGGGACCATGTTACACTGGTCTTCTGTTCGTACAATTAATTTGTGCTTATAATATGGTTGTCCATCTAGATTTTTATATTGTAGGAATGACCCACAACTCAAGAACTATAGAAAAAGCTTGCTGCCCCCACACGTACAATGGCTAACCTCCCAAGCAAATGAAACACCAGGCTATAGGGTGGACCACCACGAAGTATTGCATGCCACCTACTTCATCGGTGATTCTTTCTATACCCTGTGCCTCATTTTGCTGATGCATGTATCAATGATGTTGTTAAATATTTCTTCAGCAGACACTGGGAATTATGTGACATAATACAAAATGTGGAAGGAATTTCTGCTTCATAGGGCAAGCTCCCACCATTAAGAAATATGAAGGACTGAGAGAAACTAGGTGATAACTGCAAAGATATGTGCAGATAGGTAACATGCCTTTGTGTAATTATTCTAAACTCACATTCTATATTAGTTCACCCTTTCTTCTTGGATTGCCTCATGCTAAAATTTAAAAGGCTGGAATAGTAATGTAGTATTTGGTTTAGAGAAACAGGCAGCATTCTACGGCAAAAAAAAACACATATAACAAACAACTACAGCAGTGGTCAGAATTAGATTTTTTGGGTAAAACTTGGGCTAGTCATAGCAGATTTCATGGCCTTTGCTCTATCTCACATATTTTCTGGTAAAATAACTGGTTATAGCCTCCTCCCAAGGTTCCCCTCATCTATACAATAGCTTAAACATTCTTTGCTGAATTGATTGCCTCAGATTCTTTTGATATTGTACATCTTTGTTTTCCTGTTTCACTTCAAGGTTCATCAATTATTAACTAGATAATACTTATCATAGAAGATCTTTCATGTGTTAATTCCTTCTATAATACTTTCATAAACATATATATGTATATATATATACTGTACAATTTCCCTATTATAATGTAATCATGTTGATGATTAATATTAACCACTACAACCCTGACTTTTTGAATGACTCCTTGATAATTCAAAAGTATAACATTAAGAATACTTGAAAAAGTCATAAGGAATCATATAATATTTTATTTAATATATATATGTCTAGCTATATACATATGCATACAGAATTTATATGAAGTTACACCACTTAAGCTGACCATGTTTATCCCAAGTGCCATAGACTATCTAACAAAAGCCCTAGTAGCCAGGCATGAAAACCCCCCTTTTGAATCACTGCTGGTCAGAGGAATCCAAATGGCTCCCTAAACAATATATGGTATTGATGTTTCCCTTTGTTACCTCTGGTTAAAAGTAACTCCCTCTTGGTGAAGGCACCATGTACTTAGGACACAGGACTCAGATGATGAAGCTGAATTTGACCTCAAGTCTCCTCCACAAAGACTACTTTCACAGTACCAGAAGGTGCTATATAAGCTTCCAAGAGAGGGAAGAAACCAACATTCCTACCAAGCTGCAATGCATATGAGCCAAAATAGTGAACGGCATGGCAGGATGTCCATAGGGAGCAATTGTGACATTCATACCTTGGTGGCAACCAAAAGCAGTCTAAGTATACTTAAGGACCACTCAATAGAAAGGAAAACATGCCTGGTACTGGAAACCTAGCCAACTATGCAAGGTTAGTAAGGCTAAAGATCTTAGAGGAGAACCTACTACTGCCTCTTTAATAAACCAGCACAATCCCTAATTACATTCTAAGAACTCATCCCTATTCCTACAGACAAGTATAGGTCTCACTCGTAACCAAAGAAGCTTCTCTTTGTAACAGAGAGAGACTATTACAGAAAGTCATAACTAGTCAAAATGCAGAGAGATCATGGAGTGCCCAGCCCCAACTGATACATTTATAATACAACTCCTGTACCTAGAGCTCAGGGAATATTATGGAAGAGAGGGCAGAAAGAGTGTATGAACCAGGGGACCAGAAAATCTGCAGGGAGAGTGGATTTTCTAAAATAACAAGGAAGCTTCACCTATGATACTTCAACAGTATGGCTGCCTAAACAAGTCTTAACCACAAAGAACACCAACAAACATGCTAACATGAAAATGGGCAATCTCATGGGACTCCACTCCTTGACAAAAAACTAAAGTCACCTAAGAAATGTTGAAAGCAGGAGAAATAGTCTTTCTTAGGGATAAGACCCCTAGTGGATACCCAATTCCAAGTCATCAGACCTGAAATCATATACATAAAAGTAATACTGCTTGCTGAGTTATAGTGGTCCATCCCTTTAATCCCAGCACTCAGGAGGCAAAGGCAGGCAGATGTCTAAGTTGGAGGCCAGTCTGGTCTACATAATGAGTTCCAGGATAGCCAGAACTACATAGAGAAACTCTGTTTCAAAAAAATAAAATTAAAAAATAATAACAATAAATAGGCTGAGCAAGCTGTAGTTATATTTATGCAAACAGGTGTACTAATAACAAATAAGAAGAAGTCATCAATTTGAGATGAAACAAAAGGGGGAATGGGAGTGGCTGGAGGGAGAAAAAGGAAGGTGGGAAATAGTGTTATATTTTCAGTAAAAAAATAAAAATTAGTATAAATAGAAGATTATTGTTCAATTCCCATGCATATACGCATATACTGTGGTTTCTCTTGACATTGATTTCTACTTTTAGTCTACTACGATCTAATAATTTATAGGGAATTATTTCATTGAAAATGTTTGTTGAAACTTACTTTATATCCTAAAATAGAATTTACTTTGGAAAAAGTTCCATGGGTTGCCGAAAATAATCCATATTTTGCAGCCATCGGGGAAACCATTCTGTAGCTGTCTTTAAGTTTCTTTGATCTACAGTATAGATTACCTCTGCTGATTTGTTATTGAATTTGTGCTTGGAAGATGCATTGGTAGGAGTGCAGTACTGCAGTTACCCATTAGGACTGTATTGGAATCTAGTAACTGGATATGCACAATGGCTTTTGTTTTATGAGATTAGATATGCTGCAAATGGGATAGGCTTTTATTAACTCTTCACTTTATCAATGGGGAGTTTGATGACTAATTCTATGTTAAATTGATACAAGTTATACTCATTTGAGAAGAGGGACCCTCAATTAAGACACCTACATACTCCCATTAGACTGACCTGTGGAAAGCCTATGGTGTATTTTCTTGATAGATGACTGATGCGGGAAGGCCTCGCTTACTCTCGATAGATAGTGTTACCCCTAGTCCTCAGTGTTATAAAAAGTCAGGCAGAGAAAACAATGAGAGCTATACTGATTAGCTTATTTGTTCTTTTGTTATTTAATTTATTAAATAATTTACATATTTTGGATCTTAACTTCCAGCTGGATATATAGTTGAAAAATATTTTCTCCCATTGTTTCTTCACTGTATTGTTTTTTCTACTGTGCAGACATTTTTAAATTTTATATTATCCTGTTTGTTGATTATGATTATTTTTGATGTACTGGAGTCCCATTTGGAAAGTCCTTGCCTATGCCTACATCTTGAATCTATAAATCCAGGTATTATAATAAAAAAGACTGAAAATTTTTGTATTTTTAAAGGCCTTTGAATTTATTTATTTATTTTTCGAGACAGAGTTTCTCAAACTTTGGAGCCTGTCCTGGAACTAGCTCTTGTAGACCAGGCTGGCCTCGAACTCACAGAGATCCACCTGCCTCTGGCCCCAAGTGCTGGGATTAAAGGCATGCACTGCCACCACCCAGCAAAAGGCCTTTATCTTTGCAAATATTGATAATGATGTAAATGGGAAAGTTTAGTTTCAAGTCTTAGTAAATTTGCTTTGCATTTTCCATATCATATTGTAAGTTACTGCAAGTGTTCTCTTCATTGTGAGCTTCTCAGACTCATCATGTATAGCTACATATCTTATTCATTTTGATGTCTCCAGAACTTAGTGCTGACAAATTACTAACGTGACTATTTGCATATATATCATCAATACTTTGAATTTTATTTGTACATGATCTTAGGGCATATGATCCAAGGTTATGAAATATAGATTCCTTATAATAAATGAGGTATAATGATACATTATATTGAAGCATTTTTGTGTGTGATCTATCACAGAGCCTGAGAAAAATGCAAATTCTAAAACATGATGCTATTTTCCTAATTAATGTTTGATTAAGAGTGGTCCTGATTTTTTATATTTACATTTTTGAATCAAATCATTACCAAGTGAACAGTGAAAACATATGTGAGAAGAAGAAAGGGCTGAGGGAAGCAGGAAAAAGAGCAATAATGGCCACTGGAAGAGAAGACAGCAGACTACTCAAGTAATAAGAAGTAAGAGATGATGTCTCTAGGACAAGGGCAGCCAGAGTGAAGAGAAGAGAAGAAACTCAGAGAAAGTAAACACAGAGTAAGGGAGATTATTTCTGAGAACCATGCTGAAACCAGTGGGGCATCTTTCTCCTGACTTCCACAGAAGAATACACTGGATCCAGAGCTGGACAGAGAGGGGAAGTGCCACCCAGAATCTGTAATAGTGAGGATTAGTCATAGGCAAAGCAACTGAAGACTGGAAAGACTTCCCAACAGGCAAAGGGAGAAGTATCAGGAACCCTTGGGAACAAAAGGAACAAGTCCTGGGAATGTTGAGACCTTAGCAGTTTACATGCCATGCAGTGTATTTATATATAGGAGGTAACAGTTCACATGCTATGCAGTATGTTTATATACAGGAGATAACAGTTTACATGCCATGCAATGTGTTTATATACAGGAGATAACAGTTTACATGACATGCAGTGTGTTTATATATAACAGTTTACATGCTGTGCAGTGTATTTATACACAGGAGTTAACAATTTACATGCTAAGCAGTGTGTTATACACAGGAGTTAACAATTTGCATGCTATGCACTTGTGCTTATACATAGGAGTTTACATGCCATGCAATGTGTTTACACATAGGAGAGCTTTCATTTAGCAAGAAAATAATTTAAAGGAAACACAATAATATATATAATCCAGACTCTCTGTGTATATTCCATCTTTACATGGCTTATTTTTCTTACTCTATTATTTTTTTCTACAAGTTTCTTCTCTTTCCTAAGCCTACATATATTTTTTTAAACACACTGTGTCTCATTTAGAGGTCTTTTATGTCTGAATCCATACTATTGTGTATTTGAAATCCTTTTCTGTCCAGGAGCGCCTCTTAAAATGATAAGCAGCTAAGTGGAATTACTAAGACTAAGGCTGCTTTGCCTTTTGGCTCCACCCAGTCCCACATGGTGGAGGTCTGTTCAGTGCGAGCCATGCTCACAACCCCATTTTCAGGCACACAGCGGGTCTATGTTGTATTAAGTAAGTTGTAGCACTCTGTTCACAAACCCCATTTAAATGCTTAGCCTCCTAAAGAGCCAGAGTTCATGCTGGCAGCATGGCACAGGAAGCCACCATTTCGAAACCATGTATTTTTTTCTGATACCACTGAATCAGGAAGAGCTCTCTTAAAGGAATCATGCCTCTGCTTACCTCTAGCAAACAGAACCCACCAGAGAAAATGCTATTACCTACAACCAAAAAGCCATGCCTAACTCTGTTCTTTTGTATCTAGAATTCCTTTTTAAGCTTCCTCAGGTTTTACATGGATGTAGTCAGCCCCATGTTGGGCATCAATTTGTAGTTAGAGGCCACTTGTTCATTCCTGGCTGCCCAGACCATGAAATAAACACAGAAACTGTATTAATTAAATCACTGCTTGGCCAATCACTTAAGCATATTGCTAGCTAGCTCTCATATCTTTGGTTAACCCATTCCTATTATTTCATATTTTACCATGAGGCTCATGGCCTATCAGCAAGGTTCTAGCAGGTACTTCATGCCTTTCTCCTCTGGCAGCTCCATGGCTTCTCTTGACGCTGCCTTCTTTCTCCCAGCATTCAGTTTAGTTTTCTTGCCCAGCTCTATTCTGTCCTATCACAGGCCTAAGCAGTTTCTTTATTCATTAACCAATAAAAGCAACACAGATACAGAAGGATTTCCCACACCAATGCTCCACTAAGCAACAATGATAACTAAGCCACCAAGGATTCTGTCTCCCAGGTTTTCTTTGGAAGTTTCCCTCACCTGATCTCATGCTGCTGAGACTGGATATGTGCCACACACAGGAGACGGTGGACTATTAAAGAACTTACTCTGGATCTGCTGGCCTTCCACACAGCCCAGCCCTAGATCGCCTTCATCTTATAATACAGTTTTTTACTCCATTAAAAAAAAATCTGGCCCTTTTGTCTGTGAGGTCCTTGGCCAAGCGAGAGTCCCTGCTCCTGTACTGAGGAGATCCATCCAGAGTGGTATGTGTGTGCCTGGCCGGAGTACAGGCCCCCTCCAGCTCCTGCTGCAGGGGCTTCTTTGTTCTACACGACCCTGCCCCACCACCTCAAGCCTGCCCTTTTGTAGCTAGGTCCTTGGCCCAGCAAGAGTCCCTGCTCCTGTACTGAGGAGATCCATCCAGAGAGATAAGTGTGTGCCCGGCTGGAAGGTTCCAGGAACGGAGTACAGGCGGCCTCCATTTCCCTAAACATTTCTGGCCATTCAGTGGGGTGTCTCCCGGGCTACTGGCTTTCTCTAGTTACTCCATCCTATCTTGCCCCAAAGCACTCCTTTCCATCTGCGAGTCCTTAGATCCACGAGCACAGCCTGCTTTAGGGCATCTGAGAGCCAGCTCCAGTGTTGAGGGGTCCTAAGAGAGGGCAGACCAAGAAAATCCCCCAAGTATACAGTCAGTCACAGCAAAAATTGGACCAAGACGCCAAGACTCTCCTGGCCGCATTTGAAGGAAGAGATGGGCAGGTGCCAATGCAAGAATTCCTCCAATAACCTGAAAAGAAACATGACAACAAGAGAATCCAGTGAACATGCAACAGGAAGACTTGAACACCCTAATCCAGAAGAAGTAGAAGAATTAGACTTTAAATGTAACATTATGAAAATAATAGAGGCTCTTAAACAGGATGTTAAAAACTCCTTTAAAGAAATGGAAGAGAAGGCAAACAAAAAGTTAGAAGAAATTAATAAATCCCTCAAAGATACCCAAGAAAAAGCAATCAAACAGGTAAAGGAAACAGTTCAAGACTTGAAGACAGAAATGAAGGCAATAAAGAAAACACAAACCGATGGATAGCTGGATATGGAAAGAAGCAGACTGACCCAGGAGGAGTAGAAGACTGGAAATAATCAAATTGAGGGCTGAACATCAAATTAAATGGAGAGAAACTTAAAGACATTTCACTAAAATCAGGAACAAGACAAGGCTGTCCACTCTCTCCATACCTCTTCAATATAGTGCTTGAAGTTCTAGCAATAGCTATAGGACAACATAAGGAGATCAAGGGGATTGGAATTGGAAAGGAAGAAGTCAAACTTGAATTATTTGCAGATGATATGATAGTATACATAAGTGACCCCAAAAACTCTACCAAAAGAACTCCTACAGCTTATAAATACCATCAGTAATGTGGCAGGATACAATATCAACTCAAAAAAATCAATAGCCCTCCTATACACAAAGAATAAAGAAGCAGAGAGGGAAATCAGAGAAACATCACCTTTCATGATAGCCACAAATAGCATAAAGTATCTTGGGGTAACACTAACCAAGGAAGTGAAAGATCTATTTGACAAGAACTTTAAGGCTTTGAAGAAAGAAACTGAAGAGGATACCAGAAAATGGAAGGATCTCCCATGCTCTTGGATTGGTAGGATCAACATAATAAAAATGGCAATTGTATGAAAGGCAATCTATAGATTCAATGTAATCCCCATCAAAATCCCAACAAAATTCTTCACAGACCTTGAGAGAACAATAATCGACTTCATATGGAAAATAAAAAACCCAGGATAGCCAAAACAATCCTATACAATAAAGGTACTTCTGGAGGCATTACCATCCCTGACTTCAAACTCTGTTACAGAGCTACAGTAATGAAAACAGCTTGGTATTGACATAAAAACAGAGACGCTGACCAATGGAATTGAATCAAAGACCTGGATATTAATCCACAACCCTATGAACACCTGATTTTCCACAAAGGAGCTAAAATTATACAATGGAAGAAAGAAAACATCTTTAACAAATGGTGCTGGATGTCAACCTGTAGAAGAATGAAAATAGATCCATATCTTTCACCATGCACAAAACTCAAGTCCAAATGAATTAAAGACCTCAGTATAAATCTTACTGTACTGAACCTGATAGAAGAGAAAGTGGGAAGTAGTCTGGAACACATGGGCACAGGAGACCACTTCCTACGTATAATCCCAGTAGAACAGACAATAAGAGCAACAATGAATAAATGGGACCTCCTGAAACTGAGAAACTTCTGTAAAGCAAAGGAAACTGTCATTAAGACAAAAAGGCAACCTACTGAATGGGAGAAGATCTTCACCAACCCCATATCAGACAAAGGCCTGATCTCCAAAATATATAAAGAACTCAAGAAACTAGACATTAAAATTCTAATTAACCCAATTAAAGAATGGGGTACTGAACCAAACAGAGAATTCTCAACAGAAGAAGTTCAAATGACCAAACGACACTTAAGGTCATGTTCAACTTCCTTAGCGATCAGGGAAATGCGAATTAAAACAACTTTGATATACCATCTTACACCTGTCAGAATGGCTAAAATAAAAAACACCAATGATAACCTATACTGGACAGGATGTGGAGTAAGGGGAACTCTCATCCATTGCTGGTGGGAATGCAAACTTTTGCAACCACTTTGGAAATTAGTGTGGCGGTTTCTCAGGAAACTGGGAATCAACCTACTTCAGGATCCAGCAATACCACTCTTGGGAATATACCCAAGAGTTGCCCAATCATACTAGAAAAGCATTTGTTCAGCTATGTTTATAGCAGCATTATTTGTAATAGCCAGAACTTGAAACAACCTAGATGCCCGTCAACAGAGGAATGGATAAAGAAACTGTGGAATATATACACATTAGAATACTACTCAGTAGTAAAAAACAATGACACCTTGAATTTTGCATGCAAATGGATGGAAATAGAAAATGCTATCTTGAGTGAGATAACCCAGACCCAAAAAAGATGAATATAGTATGTACTCACTCATTAGTGGATTTTAGCCATAACCAAAGGACATTGAGCCTATAGTTTGCGATCCTAGAGAAGCTAAATAATAAGGTGAACCCAAAGAAAAACATATATAGATCCTCCTAGAAATCGGAAACAGACAAGATCGCTGGGCAAAAGATGGGAGCATGGGGGTGTGGGTGGGGTGGGGGGAAGGGGAGAGGGGAAGAGAGAAGGGAGAAGGGGAGGATTGGGGAGAGCTTGGGGGACTGGGATGGTTGAGATGGAGGAAGGGTAGATATGGGATCAGGGAAGAAGATATCTTAATTAAGGAAGCCATTTTAGGGTTGGCAAGAGACTTGACTCTAGAGGGGTTCCCAAGTGTCCACAGGGATGTCCCCAGCTAGGTACTTGGGCAGCAGAGGAGAGGGTGCCTGAACTGACCTTGCCCCACTATCACACTGATGATTATCTCGAATATCTCCATAGAATCTTTGTCCGGCAATGGATGGAGATAGAGACAGAGACCCACATCAGAGCACTGGACTGATCAAGGTCCAGTTGAAGAGCAGGAGGGAGAATAGGAGCAAGGAATTCAGGACTGTGAATGGTTGGTCCACCCACTGAGACAGTGTGCCTGATCTAATGGGAGCTCACCAAATCCAGCTGGACTGGGACTGAACGAGCATGTGATCAAACCAGACTCTCTGAATGTGGCTGACAATGGGGGCTGACTGAGAAGCCAATGATAATGGCACTGGGATTTGATTCTACTGCATGTACTGGCTTTTTGGGACCCTAGTCTATTTGGATGCACATCTTCCTAGGCTTTGATGGAGGGGGGAGGGCCTTGGACTTCCCACAGGGCAGGGTATCTTGCCCTCTCTTAGGACTGGAGGGGGAGGGAGGAGGTTGAGTGGGGGAGTGGGAGGGAAATGGGAGGAGGGGAGGAGATGGAAATTTTGAATGGATTATTTATAAAGCAATAAAAATCTGAATCTAAATATTAGTATGTAAATTTATCCATCAGTAAAATAAGTCAAAGTTTCCATGGAGTGCATGAGAAATGGAGCAAGATTGGTTTTGTCTCTCTAGTCAGGATTTGCATATGCTGGAATATTTCTAAGAGATACCTTGTGGCTCTTCTGAGAGAGCAAATCAAGAATCTACATGTTTGTTATAGAAAAATGAAGTCCTTTATGTTTTTCGGTTTCTATGACAATAGCTATACATGGTAATAATACATCACAAGGCAGTGAATGGTTGTATTTCTTTCTGATAATTTTAGACAAATGAGGACAAATAATTTCCTTTCTTCTTGAGTGGATAGAGGCTGAAAATTGCTTTAGAGAACTTTGAAAACATTTCAAGAATCAATATATGATACTGTTTTTATCCCTTGCTTCTCACTCACCAGGTTTTCAGGTAAAGATCCATTTTAATCTTTGTATAAATAGGATGCTTATTTCTTATTGCAGAATACCATCAGATGATGTTTAAAATTAGTCCTCTGCTATGTACATGTTACCTAATGTGTCTGAGTGTGAGAATAGGTGTGGAATTGAACAATTTGCCTTCCTGGATCACAAGCCACTGTATTTCCTATTTTCATTCTTATAGTCTAACTTACTACTAGGACTTGGTAGGACAGGAGTCTGAATCTCTATTTGCTTGGCTACAGTTCTGAAACCTGCTTTAACTCAGTCCCATCCTTCAGACAGGCAAAAGCTCTTCCTATGGACTGCCTTTAATGAGCTGATCTCCCAGAATCTTTTTCAGATGCTTGATTTTATGTTTACCTGTTACTCGCTATTTTCATAAAAATTGCTTACCATATTGGGTACTTGGGACAAAATTTTATCCTGGTTACCCCAATACTTTTGGGGATTGTTTATTCAGTGGTAAATAGGTAACTGAGTTATCCCTCAACCTTTTTTTTTAAATCCTGATCCTGACATATAACCATTCTTCACTGGCCAACACAACTAAAGATCTTCTCCAAATAGTTACAAAAATTACTACATTTTATTTATTATTTATTTACTTACTTATTTATATTAGGTGTTCATGCATGTATGTTTTTTTGGAGACTATGCATGCCACCATGTACATGTGGATGTCAGAGGACAACTCAACTTGTGTACATGAATTCTCTCCTTCTATGGTATAGGAGTCCCAGGGATCAAACTCAATTAATCAACATTGATGGAGGCACCTTTGCCAAGTGAGTTACTTGGCTGATCCTTTCCCACATAAAGTTGAGCCTCACCTTGGGTCACACATATGGGACAACCTCCTTCACTGGAAATTCATATATAATCCTAAACCTGTGTGCATGCCTTACTCTTATTCTTCTGATCACAGAAAAATATAGTTTAGTAAGTAGCTGTTTAATTCAGTTAAATTTATAAGTTTGATAGAAGTTGTTTGGCATATGCAGTAAATGTAACTCAAGCTACTGGTTGCTTATACCCAGCTTGGGAGAATACAGGCCCTATCTGCTTGCCACAGTTGGCTGTATCAAATGTCCAGAGACTTTTGTGTCTTGTCTGAAGGGATAATTCAGGAATCAGAGCCAGGAGATCCTTAAGAATTACATGTTTGTTCATACCTACTACCTCTTAGTTTACTCAAAGTGCCAATATACTTATTTTCTTTTTTTGTAAAATGTGTCAGAAGGTCCCATATTAAGTAGCTTGTCAGCATCTTTCTGCCCATCAAGAAAGCAAGCCAAAAGTAAGTATGGGTGTTAAGGGATCTATTTCACATCCATCCAATACAACTTTCAAATAATTGTAATAATCACCACAGTATACTTCTAGTAGAATTACTACATTTTACTTTATCTGTTCATACTCTTTTACTCCTAGAAGTCAGGAGCAATCTTCAACAAGATGAAACACAGTACATAAGTTTATAATAAATTTTACTTAAACAATGATTTTTTTTTATACATTGATAGCAAAGTTTCTGTCCGGATAAATGAGACATTATTCTTGAATTTATGCAAGGCTAAAAGAATAATTAAAATAAAATACTTATCTTTTGCTTTAAAAAAAGGAATCTTACAGCTTGGGCACTTTCCAGGCCTGACAGCAGATGACAAAGATGACTTCCTGCCACACCTCCTGTTCTGGGGGTGTTAGGGGTGGGCACAACTTGGACCCGCTTGGCACCAAAGGCATAAAGCAGTTATTCACCTTTATACCAAGCCTGTGGTTTCTAGGTCTGGGCATACAGAGATGAAAAGCAACATCTCTGAGCTATGCCTTGTAGCTAGGATAGGCAGGACTCAACCAAGTGTCACTTGTAACTCAACCAGAAGCCCGTCAGGTATTAGGGTACCATTATGGTGAGCAGGGTTGGGAAATGGAGGAGACAAAGAGGCAGAGTTGTTCATGGCCTGGGGAGAGATGCATATCTGAAGAGGTGAGGGTGGTGAGGAACAAGCTGACATGAATGGCTTGCTTGCCACCTGAATCCAGGATGATGCCGGCTTGGGCTATTGCCAAGGGAAGTCTTCATTCAAGACTCTGACTCAGCCCAGGGGCCTGTATTGGTAGATATCTATGGCTCCCATTGCCAATGAGGGTGATGCAGAGAGGTCAGTAGTCTGTGCTAACCCCTGGGGCCATGATGGTGTCTGAGGGCCATGCTGCCTCAAGAGCAATGCTCTGCAACCTGGGGCATTGGTGACATCTGGGCCCCAGCTGCTGTTGAGGATCATGTCTGGGTCCATGGTACTGTCACAACCAAGGTCTGTGTTGATGTTCACTTGACCATGTTGCCACCAAAGACCACATGATGCCTTTGGTCTAAGCCACACAATCTGTGACCATGACAGAGTCTAGGGGCTATGCCGCTACCAGGACCATTCTGATCTGGGAGGCCAGTGTTGTCACCAGGGCTATGGTAACATCTAGGCCTGAGCTATTGTTGAGGGCCATGTCTGGGTCCATGGTTCTGCAGCAGCTGGGGTTTCTGATGATATCCATGGCCAGTGTTAGCACAGAGGGTCATAGGAACCACATGAGTTGGAATCCGAGGGCTGTACCAACCCCACCCTTCACGAGCCTTGAGATGGATTTCCCTGACCCTCAGTAGATACTGAGGCATGAGAGCTGGCCCTGCTTCTCAGGAAAACACTCACAACCCCCACTTGGGGAAGATGACCCCATCCCTTGCTATGAGCATGCTGCTCACCAGGGCAGCACACTAGAGTTGGACCTATTGTCGGGACACAGGCGAGAGGACTCTGAGGGCATGAGGGTATCAGAGCTGACTCTGCCCCTCCTCATCCACCTTGTGGTGGCATGAGTGAGAGAAAGATGCCTTCCCCTCTCCTGCTTTGCTACCTGCGACAGGTGAGGGCTGGCCAAGGGGGGATCAAGGGAGTGAGAGAATTCACCCTGCTCCTTGCCAGCTGCAGCACACAGGAGAGCTGACTCTGCCCCCCTCAGTTACCCCCTGCAGCAGTTGGACAAGAGGGCCTTGCACCTCACCTGGGCAAAACACTAGAACTGACCCTGGTGGTGTGGGTGTGAGTGGGGTGGATCTGGGGACCTGAGAACTGGAGAACTGGCCCCCACCCCTTGTTGCCAGGGTAGTGATAATGAGGGGGAAACTGGCAGACTGACTAATTCAGCTACCACGCAAACCCTGAACCAGGGCTGTGAGTTAGCCCACCGCATCTGTGAACTGTTGGAGCGTGTGAAGGGGGCTAACCTATAGCTCTAAAGCTGCAGGATCTCCACAACACAGGACAACAGAATAGCCAAGTGGAGCCTTAGAGAGAGCCCATTATCAATGGTGTAACAGAAACCAGAGGCCTCAAATCAGACCACTGACTCCCAGCTATGAACACTTATAAGTAAAGATGAATGGACTAATGGAGTAAAGGGTAAACTGTTTGACTCGATGGGACATGATGACATTATTCTCTTCTTTCTTTCTTTCTTTCTTTCTTTCTTTCTTTCTTTCTTTCTTTCTTTCTTTCTTTCTTTCTTTTTCTTTTGGTTTGGCTTTGGTTTTTCTTTTAAATTTTGTTTTGTTTGGGGGGAAAGTCATATGGGCAGAGGGTGGAAGCAAGGGGACAGAGAGACAAGTGGGATCAGGATGTGTGATGTGAAATCCACAGAGAATCATTAAAAGTTGAGAAAAAAAGACGTTAGTAGAACATGAAAAGGGTAAGAAAAAAGCTAAGTTGCTTGCCTTGTAATCAACCTTGTTGCTGTAAGTTAATAGAAAACACAACTCTAAGACTCCTAATCACAGGAAAGAAAGACATTGTGAATAGATAAATAGAAATAACTGTTAATAGCAATAATCCCATGACAGGTGGACAGACTAGTTGCGTGATTAGGATAAGTCAGCTAAAGTCACTGAATTTCAGTCTCACCATCTGTAAAATGGTTTCTTGTGATGACTGGGTAATGCAGTACATGGGACGCTCCTAGTCCATGGCCTGGTACAAGGGTTTCATAGCAATGGCAGTTGCTTGGTGGTAGTGATGATGACTTCTAAAACTGCTAGTTCCTGCTTACTTCACATGGTTATTAGAAGCTTCAAAACTGAGAAATGCCAGTAAGTATTTTTAAATGGTTGTATCTTTATTTATGGGGCCATTATTATATATTTTCCATTATAAAATTTGCAGTGAATAGCAAATAGTCATTTAGTACAGGGAAAGCATCTTCTCTGAGGACTCTGTCACACATAACCAGTTAAGTGTTTAATAAATTCTACATGAAGGTTTACTGCTTACCTTCAAATACAATTGCTACTGTCACTATCATTGTTCTTCATGGAATTCTTCAGGTATCAAAACCTGTTTCAGGTATTTCACACATATTTTTTATAGAGATCTCTAACAAATAAGAGAAAAATTTCAAGTAGAGTATGTCCAGCCCATGGCAGCCATGGAAAAACTCCTAATAAAAGCACCAGACATTTTGAAAGCAATTACATGGATGTGATGGAATGTTGTTGCTTCTGTCCCTGAGAGACATCTTGCCTGCATGTTAGGGATGCACTATGGGCCACAAGCGGAGCAGACATTTGGCAGAGCACATTGAAATGATGGGCGGAAAATTCATTTTCTAAAGAGGAAAGGGCAACACCTATAAGAAAAAGAATATTATGTTGCTACTTCCTGGGTCCTATTAAAAACGAAGGCCTGCAAAATAGCCTTTTCAGGATAGAAAAAGCAATACGCTTTCACTTCAGCAAGAGGAAGCTGGGACAAAGACAAGGATAGAATTATAACCATATAAGATTCGCAATAGAGCCAGGTAGAGTTTATTATTTATCTAGAGGATATTCAGGGAACACTATACCTTGTGCTCAGTATTTATAAAAATTCACCCAAAGATATTTAATGATGGAAGGGAATAACATTTATATACATTATATCAGAACCAACAGAAACTCTCCATAGTTTAGGTGGTAAAAGAATAAGCAAAATAATTATTGTATGTTCAAGAGGTTAGGAATGCAATATTTCTAAACTATCTTCATTAGGTAGACTCCTGAGCATACAGAAGTACATTAAGACACAGGTCACATTTTAAAAACAGATGGCTAATACACAGTTAAACAAATGTTTCTGTATCAGCCAGAGAATGTTGGTATTATTTGTGAAGGCTGTGAGATAGAAATCTCTTTAAATATATATGGAAGTGAGCTCACAAAATCCTACTTAATAAGCATAGTGACATAGGTGCCTGTAATATACTGGAACAATCATGGACTTTAGAGTAAACCTTGTGAATCAAATTCTGTTGCAACATAGTAGTTTCAGGAACCAAAAAGATAGTTTACTTTGTTCATATGTGAACTGGTGAAAAAAATCATCTGATTGTCAAGTTCTGTTTTTAGAAGACTTTAAATGAAATAATGCATGTGTGATTTTTGCCACACAAGAAACACGAGCACAATGAATGATTTGTGAGACAGCTCAATGTGGGCAGCGAGCCAGCACTGGCTAGTGGTGTCCTGGGGGAAAAGGTTGCCTGGAAGCCCATAGATGAAGAACATAGATCTGAGCCCTTCACTACTCTCTTTCTCTTATACTTCTACCTGGATGTAAGTGGAGGTCACTACTTGTTTACAAATATTTGCTGAGCACTCACTATATTTAGTTCAAAAGGTGCACTTAGACTGTAACAAATTCTGATGAAGGTTTTCTTCTTCTTGAGTTGTACTACTGGCCTTTGGGTTTCCCCACTTTCAACCTTCCCTTTCTGCATAGTTTCTTTGCTACTAGTGTAAGCTATCCAAAACACATTTTAAAATCATGCTGATATCTTTTGAAAAACTTAAGGTCTTTTTTGACCCATAGGATTGACTCTCCTATTGGCAGACACAACAGTTATTTATGTATGAATGGTTCTTTAGCACTATTTCCTCCCTTGTAACTCTTCCTGGTCTTCTTGTCCTTCTCCAGTTATGCTTGAAACTATGGGAAGTGCTCTTTCTTTTAACTGCTTATCAACAGACTGAGTAGTTCATTTTCCTTCCTTTGACACACATCGCTCACTAATACGTCCACTGTTAAATACCTCTGCAGATAATTTTTGACAAAACATATCAAAAAGAAGGGAGAAGAAGTTTCTACACCCTGCACCAATGTTGCACGAATTCTAATTGGTCTTATTAAATAAAAACCTGGAATCAGATATTAGGGAGTAAAAGCTGAAATTTCAGAGAAGCAGAGCAGCCAGCCACTAGAGTTCTTACTTCTCTGAATGCTCAGACCCAAGAGGCAAGATCCTGTCTCCGCGAATCCTCAGACTAAACTCAATGAGCTCCTGTCTCCTCCTGCCTTGTTCTCTCTGCCCAGCAAAACCACTTCCCATCTCCACCTTTCTAGTGCTGGGACTAAAGGTGTGGGCCACCATGCTTGGTTCTGTTTCTCTTTTTATACTGATTCAATCTTGTATAGACCAGGCTGGCCTCGAATGTACAGAGATCGGTCTGCCTCTGCTCACAAGAACTGGGATTAAAGATGTGTGCACCACTGCCTGGCCTCTATGGCTAACTAGCATGGCTAGCTCTGTGTTCTGATCTTCGGGAAAGCTTTATTTGCTGGATCACAAACAAACAAAATACCACCACTAGACTGTGTATTCACCATTTGACTGTTCCCATAATCCTGACGTTGACAGAGGGCCAACAGAGAGTGATGACAATGAGGGTAGAAATACTTTCCTATAACAAAAACATAGTCCAAGAAGAAAACTGATGTTGAATCAATAGAAAGATAGCATTTAATCTATATAATTTTTTTTCTCCTTGACTTTAAAACATAACCTAAGTCTTCTTTCAACCTCATTTATATATGAACTGAGTCTGAGATGATTCTATTTCACTTTTTTCCCTCAATTTCATTTTTAAGAAAATCAGCCTAATTCTATATATTTGAGGTATATTTCATGATTTTACAGGATATGTGCCAATTTTAAAAATGGTTACTCAAGTGAGAAAAAGAACATTTTCTAGCCAGATCAGAAATTATTGAGTTATTCAAAAATATTAAAACAATGAGATTTTTCACATTACTGTAATATGTATACTAGTTATCACTAGTCTGAATGGTTTCTAGGGTCAAGGTCAATTGGTTAAGGATGCATAGCTGAAATCACTGTTTTTCTTTTCCATATGCCCTGTCTTTCCTCCTACTGGAGATGTCTGTTTAGTTGTTTCTACCCAGAACTGACTCATTCTTTGGTAATGAAGAAAATCTTCATCTGTCTTTCTTGGAAAATAGCTTCAGAATTGGGAGGGGTATGTGAGTTTGTGTGTGTGTGTGTGTGTGTGTGTGTGTGTGTGTGTGTGTGTGCATGCGTGCACACTCGCATCTGTGTTGCCTGCATATGTGGATTCAACAAGATCTAAGTTCTGACATTTCACGAATAAGAGTTCCTCTCCTCACAAGCCAAATTAGGCATGGCCTGGTTCTAGGTTTCTTTGAAACTATGATTTGAATTAATTTTATTTTTATAGCTTCAAGTGAATCTCTGTGTTGCTCATAAAACCAGCAGCCTGTGGGCCAAATGGGATGAGAAAAGGAAGATCTCTTAGGGTGATGCCAAATTCTTCCCACTTCCCCTCCTCCCATGTTAGGAAATAACCAAGAATGCATCTTCTGTGGGACAGCAACATGTGTCCACAACAGCAACAGCTGTGATTAAGCTCCCCACCCTACAGAATTTATCTTAAACCACTATAATTTCTAGCTATTTGGTTTCAAGTATATAAAATAATCTGCAATTCTGGAGAAGCCAAGCTGATAGTAGGAAGAAGTGAGAGAGTATTGCTCAAAGGGAAGATCATGCTGACTGATGAGGAAATACTACCTACAAAGAGAATAAAAATCATCAGAATGATTAACGGGAAGAAAGAGACTGTCATTGAAAGCATGGACTTTCAAGTCAGAGAAATGATGTTTTTGCAACATGGCTCTGAGACTGTCTTGTGGCTATGTATAAAGGAAGAGAAGAGGTCTGTGTTTGGGATAGGTCAAGCCAAGTATGCTGAAACTTCCCTAAATTACAAACATGGAAAGAATAAACAATTGATTAAGAAAGTCTGGCAATGGGGGAAGCAATAAGAGGATGTAGTGATAGAAGAATGTTTTCATTCCTTAGGCTCTGCCCTTCAGAGGGCCATCCCAGTGGTCAGTATGTTTGTTACTTGGTCAGTTGTTCAGTGGATGATTTGTATCTTCGTTTTTGTTTCAAATGTCAGAACTGGTCACTGGAATTCAGAACATTTATTCTGGTTACCCTTAATGGAAGGAGGTCTACGATGAAGTCACAGAAATGCTAATTAGAAACAGGAAATTATTTCCTCTCAAATGCTTACATGTGTTCTTATTCCGAAGTTTCTAGACCCTTTTCTTTTTTTTGCCTACTCTTTTTCAATTCAGACTATGACACATCTTGTAAACTTTTTCTAGACACAGCCTACTTGCTTTCTGTTTGGACTAATGCCCAAAGCTACATCCTAATTCTCCCTTCCTACTCCCCTTATCCAATGCTCACATGATCTCGTCTTCCTACAAATAAACCTTTTCCTAGCAGCTCCACTGCATCTAAGTAACATTATGAGAGAAATGACTGAAACACGGGAGTCTTTCCTAATGTGGAATAAAACGAAGCCCCTAAAGGTTTGTGGAATCCAGGAATACAGCCATGACTTCATCAGAACAATAATTGTACCCTCTAAGTGTTACTTCACCTACAAAATATTTCCCAAATAGATTTTATAAGTGTGTTTACAATTTTATTAGTAAGTAATATCTTTCAGTAGTTATGTAAGCAACATGAGCTATGATGTCTCAGAATAGACAGAAAATAATCTTTAGACCCATATAATACATATAATATCTTTGTTTTGGTGATAAGATGGAACTGCAACAAATTTAAGATTCCACTGTAAGGACACACTCTCATTGGGGATCATTCTATGGTCTCTTGACACCTACTCTACTATCTATTCAAATAGGAACTGAAATCTTTATTTTCACTCCTAAGCCACTCATCTTATGAGATCAACCATAGGATAGGGGTATGATCGAGGGTTTTTCACTGTTCATACCCAAATGTGTTTACACGTGAGATCAGAGGAAGCAGACTTAAAGACAGTTTCTAGAGAGCTGGAGTGCTCTTTAGAATCTAGAAGAACAAGACAGTTAAGGAAGAATCAATAGGAACTAAATATAGATGGATAAAGGTTGTTGAAGGGACACAGGGAACAAAAAAAAGTGGAGCAGCCTTATTCACTGAGGAAAAATTATATACTGCCTTGTCCATGCTCTTGAAAGGAGAACGTTCCTTTGGTGATAAATGAAAGTCATGGGGATGGATAAGAAGAAGAAATGAATGTGAGGGAAAGTATTCAATCTTAGTTTAGTGAGATAAAAAGCATTGGAAAGATGTAATTGGCCTTGGCCTTCACTATCCTTTACCTTTCAATGCTCGGTGCACAGAAGAACAAAGACAACACTAGGATGGAGCTCTCCTCTTTGAACCCATGGAGAAGGGAATGGTGATGTAATCCAGGACTAGAGAGAATGGTTATTCTACTCGCCAACTCCATAACTCGGGTAATCACAAAATTAGGCTGAGTCCATGATTAGGAAGGTTGCATATATCTGAAGTTTCATGGTGCTCATATCTGAATAGCACTCGTTGCTGTGTCACTGGGAAAGGCTTCAAGGTTTTATTCCCAGCGTGCTCTCTGCTTCTTATGTGTATATAGAGCTGTGAGCTCCAGTTCCTGCCACCTGCTACTCTGTTTTGCCATGATGGGTTCTAACCCTCAAAAACCGTGCACTCCAAATATACTTTCTTCCTCTAAGTTTTTATGGTCATGGTGTTTTATCAAAGCAATAGAAAAATATCTAATAGTCTTCTCTTTTCTCTCCATTTCTAAAATCATACCTGATACATATGCGAGACTTCTAGACTGGGTCTGTCACTATTTCTTATCTGGATTGTAAACATTTTCTAAACTGGTTTCACTGCTTTAAATACTGTCTTCATACTTTGTTTCCTATTATGGTATTTTCAGGATATAGATCTGAGTATGATATTACCATACTTAAAATTGATCACTGGTTACCAGTTATCTATGGAAGGAGACAATACTCTTAACAATGCCAGCACAGCTACTGATGGTTTAGCTCTCTTGATTATGTTCCATCAAAGTCAACTGTGCAAAATGTCCTTCTTGAGAGCGCTGACCCTCCTAACACCTTGTGTTCAAACTGTACTTTCTACCCCAACCTGTTCTTTTTCCATGACCCATCACCTATTTTGTTAATAACTGTGTCTCCAATGCTGACATGTCTTTTAATCTGTATTGTGATTAAAAAAAATACTCATAGCAGATGTTCATCCTCTTATAAGTGGACATCTTTGCTGCAGCATGCATGCACATGCTTGTGAACAGTTCAACTACTATTATATTTTGTGTTGCAATAAATTCAGCTGTTTTAGGGTTCTTAGGTATGCGAAATCATTTAGTATTTTAAGCATGCATGTGATTATTTTATTTTACTTAGCATAGTGCTCTCCATGTTCACCTGTAGTGTATTGTTGTTGTAGCACATAGCACGCTTAATTTTCAAGGCCAAGTAGTATTCTATCATCTGTATATACCACATTTTCTTTATCCATTCATCTATAGATATTCAGGGTTTCCATGTCTTGATTATTGTGAATAATGCTGGAAAAGACATGAATGTGCAAATTACTTTTGAGATCCTGTTTTTCACTCTTATGAATATTGCACAGAAGTGAAATTGGTGGTTCATACAGTGCCTCAGGCTGTAACTTTTTGAGGAGTCTGTTCATGAAGGTTAGACTGTCTAGCAATCCAACTGACAATGCACAGCATTTCTAATTTCTCTTTCTTGCCAACTCTTGCTATTTTCTGAATTTTTAAAATAGTGGACATTTTAATGGGTACTTCACTGTGGTTTTGACTTGTATTTCCCCACATAGTGATGCCATC
Source organism: Ondatra zibethicus (assembly GCA_004026605.1). Taxonomy (NCBI): domain Eukaryota; kingdom Metazoa; phylum Chordata; class Mammalia; order Rodentia; family Cricetidae; genus Ondatra; species Ondatra zibethicus. The sequence goes on along the minus strand of PVIU01003539.1, from coordinate 80,683 downwards.
TTTTCATTTTGTGTCCATCTGTGCATTTTCCTTTAGGAAATGCCTATTCAATTCCTGTGCCCATTTAGAAATTTGTTTTCATTGTTATTGTGGTTGTAATTGAATTCTAGCAATTGCATATACATACTCAATATTAACTTCTTATCTATCCAATACACTGTTTGCTTACAACTTTTCTCATTCTATGGAATGCTTTTCTACTTTGTTTTATGCTTTTGTTTTATTTTTCTATGTGAAGAAGTTTTGAGTTTTGATCAGTTTCATCTGTGCTTTTCATGTCATAGCTATAAAGTTTTGCTTACCATGGTACTATAGAGTTTTGTATGATGGGAATTTTAGGAATTTTCTAGCTTTGGGTTTTCGAGACAGGGTTTCTCTGTAGCTTTGAAGCCTGTCCTGGAACTAGCTCATGTAGACCATGCTGGCCTCGAATTTACAGAGATCCATCTGCCTCTGCCTCCAAGTCTAGCTTTAGGTTTTATATTCGGATGTTTGAGCTACTTATATTTTGGTAGAAGAGTCCATTTTTATTCTTAAGCCTTCACTTATACAGTTTTCTAAACACTAATTATTGAAGAGACTGCCTTTTCTCCATGGTGTAGTCTGAGAACCCTGGTCAAAAGTCATTTGAGTACCTATGTGAGGATTTATAATTTTGTCTCCCTATTTTGTTCTGTTGTTCTAATGTCTGTATTTATACCAGTGCTACACTGTTTTGATTACTATAGCTCTGAATTATGCTTTGAAGCCAGGAAATGTGAGGCTACCAGCTTTGTTCTTTTTATTTTTTCAAGCTTTAAGACTATGTGAGTTTGCATAGGCAAATAGTTTAATAATAATATGACTAGGGTAATAATAAATGAGATTATATAATGCATATGAATTATTAGTTTAGGAATGAATTTCTTTAAATAATCACTCTCAGTCACAGTGCTTTCTTTATACAATCACTGTAGCTGTGGATCAGCAGGCATTGTACTCAACCCTTTGGCTGTAATTCTGAGAAGCCCTTGGTGGAGAGAATATCCCGAGGGACTGTGGTGTTAGTGTGATATTCTCTTGACACTGGAATAAGATTTTCTCATTGCACTTTTTTTCACTCCTTGGTTTTTAATACCATAGGATTTTTCTCCCTTTCTCACCCACCCCCTTTACATATGTAACCCTTTTCTGGCTGGGAATACAGAAGAAGGCAGGGAAGTGTTATCAAATTAAATTTACCAAGTCTAGCCAGTCCTTTGGGATGGCAGGAAGGAAAACGAATCCTCAGAGGGAAGAGCTGAGGATTACTTGATTAAACAGAGTCATAAAATTAGATTCAACTTTATTCTTATAATTTCAAATGAATTTCCAAACTACAGTAGCTGTGTGAACAGCATTTTATTTTGAATTTTTAAAGACTTGTTCAAAATGTTATGCATTATGAATAAAACTTAAGAAGTAATTTCTTATTTGTTTAACAAAGACATTTTCCCCACTTCTGTACACTTGTGCACATTTTAAAAACTTACAGTAAGTTTTATTCACTACACAGATAAAGGAATTTGACAAATCAGGACATTTCCAGACTTGCAAATTACCATTAAGCACTTTGACATATCAAGAGTGCAAATCCTAACACTGTCACTTTAAGGGTACGTGTGTGTCCCTTGTTAACATTTGTGACTTGCAAATTCCTTGTTTATCAATTAGACTAAGATACCAAGGAGTTGAAGTAAATGCTAACATTGCTTGACAGGCATGGGGAAAGCAGAAAGCTCAGGTAAAAACAGAGTAAACAGGAAGCAAACAGGACTAGCTCTGAGGTGTAACTTCCAGATTTGGGAGAATCTGGAGGAGATGAAGTTTCCAAACTCAAAATGGAGAGGATGAAATCTGCCTATCATATCCAACATGGGTTCCTGTTGTCTCAGGAAATATACCTGGAAAGTGCTTGGGACATGGGATTAGGTTGAGCAAAGAATAATAAGAAAATGTGGAAGCCTGGGAAGATAATGCACACAAAAATTAACTGAACAAGTTTGGAAAGGTCCTCAGAGAGATAAAGTCCTTGGCATGCAACCATAATAACACAAGTTCTAGTCCCAGAATCCATATAGAAAAACCAGAGATAATGGTCTTTGTTTATAATCCTAGTACTAGAAGGTGGAGAAACCCGGATCCTTGGAACTCACTGGCCAGCGGGTCTAACTTACTCAATTTCAAAGAACAAGGTGGTTGGCACCTTCAGAACGACACCCATGCTTGACCTCTGGACTTTACATGTATTCCTGCGCATACACACATACGCACGCACACACACACACACACACACAAACACACACACACAGCACAGCACTCTATTGACTGTGTTTCAGAGATTTTACCTAGGCTAACAACACCCTGAGATTCCAGGAGCCACAGAGACTCTACATGGAATCTTCCAGGTGGTGGTTGGTTTACAGCTCCATAACAGTTTGCCTCATCTACCTGGTGCCAAGTATCTGGCCAGTGTCAAGGATGCAGCTCTGAGAAGGGGCAGGATGTTAGACCTAGAGCAGGGTAGGAGACCAGAACCAAGGCAAGTAGTAATTGTGATGAGGTCATGGAAGATGAATGTCAATAATCCCAGGCCTTGAGAGGTCTAGGCAGAAAGATGAGAAATGTGAGGTCATCCTAGGTCATTCAAGGTGACCCTATCTCAAAAGGACAAACATTATTTAAATTTTTTAATAAAAATAAAATAAGAGCCAGCCAAGGAAAATGAAAACCATTAGCATGGAGAAAAGGCTCAAGGAAGAATCTGAAAAATTCTACAAACCTATTACAATGAAGAGAGATTAAATGTTATTAATGTTTCCGGAGACTAGAAATAAGTGAAAGGAATTACAAGACAGCAGGTTCTGATTTTATACGTGAACAAAAATCAGAGATTCTCAGTGTCTAAATGGCTTCCCTTTTGCTATGATAAATGCCCTGACCAAAGCAACTAATGGGGTGGCAAGATGGCTCAGGGAGTAAAGGCGCTAACCACGTAGGTTTGACAATCTGAATTTGAACCCTGGAACCCACAAGAGAAGGAGAGAACCAAATCCTGAAAATTGTTCTCTAATATGTGCATATACATGCACATGCAATGCATGCATGTACACACACACACACACACACACACACACACACACACACACACGAACACTAAAAAATAACAAAAATAAAAAGTTCCAGGGAGAAAATTTCTTTTGAATTATTATTCCAGAAGGATACAGTCTGGCATGGTAGGGAAGGCATGGAAACAGGTGGGGAAGGCATGATGGCAGAAGCAGGAGGCAGGTTGGTCACAGTGCATCCACACTTAGGAAGCAGAGAATGGATAGGAAACAGCAGGGCCAGAGACTTTGAAGCCTAAATATCTCCACACATGCTAAGTAGAGGACATTTTTATCAAAAAGACAACCTAACCAAGTGCCTTCTCTTGTTTCAACGAGTCCAACACACTCACCATCTCCCATTTTCATAGCCCGCTTAATATGTGATTTCTAAATACTCCTATGGAGAAGAGAAGCAGAGAAACAAAAGCAGTCTTGATTCTGAGCTGGTTCTTTGAGAAAATCAACAAGATTGATAAACCCTTATCCAAACTAATCAAAAGGTGGAGAGAGAACATCCAAATTAACAAGATCAGAAATGAAAAGGGGGACATAACAACAGACACTGAGGAAATTCACAGAATCATTAGGTCTTACTAAAAAAAACCTGTACTCGACAAAATTGGAAAATGTAAAAGAAATGGACAGTTTTTTTTAGATAAATACCATATACCAAAATTAAATCAAGACCAGGTGAACAATTTAAATAGACCTATAAGTCACAAGGAACTAGAAGCTGTCATCAAAAACCTCCCAACCAAAAAAAGCCCAGGACCAGATGGTTTTAATGAAGAATTCTACCAGAACTTCCAAGAAGAGCTAATACCTATACTCCTTAATGTGTTTCACATAATAGAAACAGAAGAGTCATTGCCAAACTCTTTTTATGAAGCTACAGTTACCCTGATACCAAAACCACACAAAGACGCAACCAAGAAAGAATTACAGACCAATCTCATGAACACTGATGCAAAAATTCTCAATAAACTAGTGGCAAACTGAATCTAAGAGCACATCAAAAAAATCAAGTCCAAATGGATTAAAGACCTCAATATAAATCTGACCACACTGAACCTGATAGAAGAGAAAGTGGGAAGTAGCCTTCAATACATGGGCACAGAAGACCACTTCCTATGTATAACCCCAGTAGCACAAACAATAAAAGCAACAATGAATAAATGGGACCTCCTGAAACTGAGAAGCTTCTGTAAAGCAAAGGACACACAAAGACTCAACCAAGAAAGAGAATTACAGAACAATCTCACTCATAAACATTGATACAAAAATTCTCAATAAAATACTGGCAAACCGAATCCAAGAACACATAAAAAAAATCATCCATCATGATCAAGTAGTCTTCATCCCAGGGATGCAGGGCTGGTTCAACATACAAAAATCTAGCAATGTAGTCCATCAAATAAATAAACTGAAAGAAAAAACCATATGATCATTTCATTAGATTTTGGAAAAGCATTAGACAAAATTCAGCACCCATTCATCATAATGGTCTTGGAGAGATTAGGGATACAAGGATCATACCTAAATATAATAAAAGCAATATACAGCAAGCCGACAGCTAACATCAAATTAAATGGAGAGAAACTCAAAGCAATTCCACTAAAATCAGGAACAAGACAAAGCTGTCCACTCTCTCCATATCTCTTCAACATAGTTCTTGAAGTTTTAGCACTAGCAATAAGACAACATAAGGAGATAAGGGGATTCAAATTGGAAAGGAAGAAATCAAACTTTCATTATTTGCATATAATATGATATTGTACATTGTACATAAGTGACCCCAAAAACTCTACCAGAAAACTAAAGCTGATTAATACCTTCAGTGATGTGGCAGGATACAAGATCAACTCAAAAAAATCAGTAGCCCTCCTATACATAAAAGATAAAGAAGCAGAGAGGGAAATCAGAGAAACATCACCTTTCACAATAGCCACAAATAACATAAAATACCTTGGGGTAACACTAACCAGGTAAGTGAAAGACCTATTTGACAAGAACTTTAAGGCTTTGAAGAAAGAAATTGAAGAAGATACCAGAAAATGGAAAGATCTCCCATGCTCCTGGATAGGAAGGATCAACATGGTAAAAATGTTAATCCTACCAAAAGCAATCTATAGATTAATTGCAATCCCCATCAAATTCCCAACACAATTTCTCACAAAACATTAAAAGAACAATAATCAACTTCATATGGAAAAACGAAAAACTCAGGATAGCCAAAACCATCCTATACAATAAAGGAACTTCTGGAGGCATTACCATCCCTGACATCAAGCTCTATTACAAAGCTACAGTAATGGAAACAGCTTTGTATTGGCATAAAAACAGAGACGTTGACCAATGGAATCAAATTGAAGACCCGGATATTAATCCACACAACCATGAACACCTGATTTTTTGATAAAGATGCCAAAATTATACAATGGAAAAAAGAAAGCATCTTCAAAACAAATTGTGCTGGCATAACTGGATGTCAACCTGTAGAAGAATGAAAATAGATCCATATTTATCGCCATGCACAAAACTCAAGTCGAAATGGATTAAAGACCTCAATATAAATCCAACCACACTGAACCTGATAGAAGAGAAGTGGGAAGTAGAAAAGAGACCATGAATTTGAAAGAGAGCAGAAAGTAAAATTTAGGAAAGTTTGGAGGGAGGAAATTAAAAGGAGGAAATAATGTAATTATATAATATTCTCAGTAGAAGCCACTTTCTAGACAGATTCTTCTTTTGTGCTTTACCATGGTGGAAGAAACAAGGATTCTCCCTCAGACCTCTATTATAAGAACAGTAATATCTTATTCGATTCAATTCCCAAAGGACTCATCTTATAATAAATACTATTATTTTGGGATTTAGGATATCAACATGAATTCTAGGGTGGTGCAAACACATAAACCATAACAACAAGGTACTATATGCATTTATAGTATGCAGTTTGATAAGTATGGACACAAGTATAAATTCATGAATCTAAAATCATATTCATAATAATGAATCTATTTCTCTACCTACAATCCTTGCTCTCATGGCTGTCCCCAAGAAACCTCTGCCAATTAATTTCTGGAGAGGATATTTTAAAACTCTCTAAATAGAAATTGTGCAGCTATTTCTATATGCTGTAGAAAAAAAATCAAATAAAACAAGAACATTGATGATCCCTTGAAATAGGCCATCTGGAGAAATCAGTTCAGTGTTAGAAGCCTTATTCATGGGGCTTAATAGCAAAATGAATAAGGAAAAAAGGGAGGCAGTGAATATAGAGTCAGGGAAAGGTATAATTTCTATATGGAAGGATATCTTTGTTATTTTCAAAATATTACAAATGTATAGGAATGCATACTTATTCAAAATTTAGTATGTGTTAATACTGTGAAGGAAAGGGGGGATATATTATGCCTTATAGATTTAGGAAATAACTAACACAGAATGCATGAGTGATTTATTTTGAACAATCATGAAGGCTACTTGGGTCCAGGAAGAGTAAAAGGATGCTTGAGAATACAGGGACTAGAAGCCAAATGTTGTCTTCAAGAATACCTGAACAGAAAATGCTTTGTAATTCTAAACAAGAAACAATTACTTCATTTTACCATATGAAATACCAGCTTTCTTAATGTGAAAGTCCATGTGAGGATATATTGTGGCCGAAGCCCAAGTAAGTCATTAAGTGCCAGATGGCCTTTAGCGGTGACATGGACTCAAGTTATCTAGACAAAAGTAATAAGTATAGGGGCAGGGAATTTGGTTGGTATTGCCACCACACCAACTTAGCATTTTTGCATCTCATTTTTCCCATAAATAGAAAATGTTTGTGAAAAGCTGTGGCTTTTAGAGCTTGGATTTTGTCTATGTGTGGTCATTATTTTTATTAAGCTATCTATCTATTGCAAAGGTAAGTTTCCTTGATAAAAGGTGAGGACTATACTTATCTGTGGGTATAAGGACAAATATTCAAAGTGTAGTTAGTGATTATACTGATTCCGTAAAGTGGCAGCAGTCGGTTCTCCTCCAAGATCAATGACTTCACCCTATGCCATTGGCTTGTGTCCAGTACAAGGTGCAAAGGCTTCTTAGCATAACAGAATATTAATAGAAAATATCTCGAGGTAATTAAGAAATGGTTACACAAGTACATAACTTAGAGATAAGAAGAACATAGAAGAAAAATGTATATGTTTGGAAAGAGATTGCAACTAAGGAGCAAGATTGAAGGTAATGAAATGTGGGCAGGGAAGAACTATTTTTTTCTTTATACTATAAACCTCTTTTTGCTATTTGATCTTTTGATTATGTACTTAACCTATTACTGTGCTAAAATCATTTAAAGTTTTAAAGAGTGAATAATTTTGAAAATTTAATAAAGAAGACTATATAGAAAAAAACAAAGATAACTAATTATCACATGGCTTTTCCTTCCTTCATTTAATAGATATTTGTTAATTTTCCACAGTATGCCAGCACTGAATCTGAGTTAAAACAGACTTGGATGCTCTCATAATTCTATTTTTTCACTATGTATTAAATGAGCACCCATGCCAAATGGTATGCATGGTTGATAGAGGCCACAGTGGAGAAATCTAGAAGAAACACTCTCTATAATCTGTTGGGAGTTAGGGGAGAGTGTTTTTAACTAGAGACTCTTTTACACAGAAATCCTTCTTTTGATTAGTTCTGGTTATTAAAGAGATTCCACTAAACAGCAAAATTCTTGAGGGCAGACATTGTTTTTGGATTTATCTATAAGCTCTCAAGCATTGCCTTAGCACAGGGTATATACTGAACAACATTTGGTAACTTGAGTTCAGACCCAAATGTCAGAGCATCCAATTTGAAACCCTTTATGGAGATTTCCAATCCAATTGAGAACAAAGCTTTCGATTTTCTTTAAATTTAAAATCCAAAGTGGCAGTAGATTCAAGCCTACCAGATTACATCAGTTCTGGTTTGAATGGGTCTTTTCCTCTCCTCTCAAGAGCACTGTTGTCTGACTTATCCTACTAATTATATGCCCCAAGTGATCAGATCCAAACTTAGCACATGCAATCTTTGAGAGCCTGTCCTCCCCTGTATAATTCTAAGACCCTTATGGAAATAGCAAGAACAATAAAGGGAGGCTGGAAGAGGAAAGAAAGCTACCCTATAATCATGTTTATTGTTTTTATAATAGGTTTATAGAAATTATGAATGAAGCCATTTTATTAATGGGAATTTTAATTATCCACCATGGTGAAGGGTGAGACAAAATATCTCTCAGCCCCACTAATTAATGTGGATATTCAATGTCTGTTAATTAAGGACAAAAGGGACAAAAGGAACACAATCCACTCTTGACACTGATGAATGCAAAGTCAAACCAATAGCTTATTTCCAAATTAACATGGCTGATGAAAAGTCAAGCTCAGACCCAATGCTTTCCTCCTCAGGGAGCTATAATTTTCCTGTTTAGACAAGAGAATAAAGGACTCATCTGTGGTTCCAGGAACAAAGCCCAACACCGCAGCCCCCAAAGATGAAGGGGCTATGGATTATTGTGTGAGGCCTGCATTTCAATAGGTACTTTGCCGGCCTTTTATACCCTAAGCTTACCCTAGGAATGCTCTACAGCTTCAGATTCAAGGTTAGGCCTCAGCCATACTGGTCTAAAAGAATCCACCTCTTGGAGCCTGGACACACACACTGCTTGGCCTCTTGAAATCAATTCCTTCTGCTTGCTTCTGGAGCTATGATGAGTCACATGCATGCTAGCAGCCCGTCTCTCCTGCAGCAGTTTGTTTGTGTTTGCCAGTGGCCAATCTAATCTCTCAAGTCTTTAGAGAAAAATAAAGAAAATTACTGCCAATTGACAGTTAGCTTTAAATTCCATGATATAGGGACATGGTATTTCTCTTCTGTCCTTTGTGGTTTTACTCCTTGGTTGTGAAGAGAGGAGTGAAATGTGAGCTGCTTTTAAACTTACAGACATTGGTATTTGAGTAGTTACAATCTTAAATCTTGTGAAGTTAAGGGGTTTGTGCAAAGTCATGCATTTAGTAAATTCAGGCCATGGGAATCAATAGTTTGATTCTAAACTCAGCTTTCTTAGTGATATGCCAAATGCTTTTAAGTTATATATTCCTTAGGATCTGTGGCTTTTCTCAAGTTTTATTATAGGAAACACCATATCCATCCGTTCACTTATTCTTTTTGTTGTTGGTGATGGTGCAAGTATAATTGATGCACAGGAGAGAATAGAGACTATCACTCATGAGCATGTACACATGCATATGCACATGCACACATGGGTATACACATACAAACAACAATAATATATCTGAGGGAAGGAACATAATGTTTGTTTAAAATTAAAACACAGTACAGAGCATAATGCTGTTATATAATATTCCTTATAAGTCAGCAATTGTATTGTCTGGTACGTATGCAGCCATGTAAACTGATTATGACCACAAGATAAGCAGATATACAACTGTGAAGGTATGCAATATTTGCTGATCAGTAGTGTGTCTATAGTGCTATGGGAACACCCAAGTGAGCCCCTTTCTCTAGTAGAGTCAAAGAAAGGAATTGAGCCATATCTGCCACATCAGGATGAACGGATGGCAGGGTAAAATTCCGCACAGTGAACAGCAAGCACATTCAGAGACAGTGTGACATACAAGGGTGAACATATTTGGGAAAATGTAAGTAGAAATGAGATAAAGGAGGCATAAGCAAGAGTGAAAAGTTTGAAGTCCCCAAGGGTTTAAACTTTATTCTGAAAGATGTTTTGGATTCACTCAAGAGTTTCATGCAAAATAATGACATGATTATATTTGTCTTTGAGAAACAATTTTCCAAAATTATAGCTTAAAAATAATTAAAAATCTTTTCACATTAACTCAGGAGGAGGTCGTGAAGATTTGACTTTCAGAAATGTTTGACTTGTTATTGTCTATGCTAGATCTAGTCATTGACTGTGCATCTACATATGTATATGTATAAAAAGCAATATTAGCAATAACATTTTCCTTAATTAATTTTCCCATGGCTGAATTCCTGTTTGAATATACAACAGCACTGTGTTTTGTGATGCACTCCAGCAAAATTAACTCAACAATCTCCTCTTTCCAATTTTAATATTCCATTGGGTTTTCTATTCCCGAAAACTCATTAGTATCTGAGTGCATTGCTGAGGAGAAACAAGAGGGAGGCATATTGTGTGAATGTGAGTCGGGGAAAAGAGACAGCTGGCACGAGAATTTTCTAATAAAGCTCCCTAAGGACTGTTATGTCTTAACAAAAAAGAGGGATCTTTGAGCTTCTCCTCTGTACGAAACCCTCTGAATTTTATTCACATCTCATACAAATGTTGGCAAGAACCAAATTTTGCTTACTGAAATTTCTCAAGGGTCTATGTTTTCCAAATTTTCTGGTGATGCTAAGAGATTATATAAAGATTTACTGCAAAACATGCACATTTGCATATACAGATAACGTACTTTCAATCTTCAGGAAAAAGAACATTCATCAAGTGTCTTGACTATTCTTTCTTCTTCTGCTTTGGTCATGGTATAATTTTGGTATACAGTTCCACCTCTGTTTTTCCAGTCATCTACTGTATTTATGACATTATTTCTTCCTAGAACGCTTTTCTCATTATGTTTATATATTGACACTGTAACCATCTTTAAGGCTAAGTTCAAACATTTTGTCCTTAAAGAAGGCTCCAGAATCTTCTAGGCCTAATATTACAAATATCATGTGTTTTTTTTATTACTACTATCAGATTACATATGAGAGCACTGTAGTTCAAAAAAGAGTAAGTTGCTCAAGGACTATACAATTATAAGGACAGGGACAAAACCATTACAGTGTGGACTTTAAGCAGGGAAGTAGGGTGATTACAAGTTCATATAAAGCCAGTCAGTTTTCCTGTTTTATCTGCCTAGTATTGAAGGGGATGGGATAAAGCAAACTTGAGATTAACCATGAATGATGGATAGAGTGGGAATTCTAAAGGCAAAGAGTGGATGGAGACTATTACAGGTAGGAGGTTACATGATTGGAAAAAAAATTATAATGCATAGAGAAACCAGAGAGTGTTGAGGGGCGTTGACTTACCAAACTAGTTACTTCTAAGTCCATTTAAGGAGAAGAAAGAACATGAGACAATAGACCCAGATTGTAATGGGCTTTGGTTAAGAAACAGATGGAAGTCCCACGTAGGAAGCAAAGGAGAAGCTGAGACCCCGAGCAGAAGCAGTGTGTTGTGTCCAGAAGACATAGTATTGCAGGGGAGGCATAAGGGGAGGACTAGAGTGTCTATAGAGAAGTTGGAGCAGCTAATGGACACATGGGCAGTGGCTGGGGTAGAGACACAGCACCACTCGAAGTCGATTTGATGCTGACACTGACTGAAGGAAAAATACTGAAATGCCGGCAGGAAGAGGAGATTGATTAGGAAAGAGAGTTTTAGGGAAGCAAGAAGTGTGAGGGCAGGGAACAAGGCAGAGTACTGCATAAACTAAGTAAAATCGGTCCCTAAACTGGGTCAGGAGGCAGGGAGGTGTGAGGGGGAAGTAGCAAGAACTTCCTTCGTGTTTTTAATGTGTTAAGACTGTTTTAGTTCAATGTGAGGCATGATCAGGAAGAACATATGTCCAAGTTTCTCTTGTTGTGAAGTGTTGATTGGTATAACTAAGAGATTGCTAAAATAGATCTATACACATACCGAAACATTTCTAACATTGTCACCTTTTCTGAGGGCCAAAATGGGTTTGGTGGAGTCTTATGCTAACATGCAGCTGGCCCTTGACTACACTGTTAATGTTGGACAAATAGTATCCCTCCAACCAGGCTCTGTGAACCTCCTTTTAGCAGCCTGGAAATTCAGACAAGATTGTGATCATTTGTTTATCACATATCATATTTATGATTTCTGTGGTAAGCCAACTCTGCTCTCTGTGTTTCCCGTGCCCTTTTCCATAGAGCCCATTACACCATGCAGAGTTTCTATAAGGAGAGAGGTCTGTTCTGTCTTACTGCTATGTCTTCAGAGCCTACTATGTGGCTATATATTTGTTGATTAATCAAATAGAGAAAAAACCTAGACTAGAAATCCTGAGTTTAGTTTCCAGGTCTGTTACTTATTAACAGTTTGCTGTTAATAACAAATAATCGTAATTAACACTTACTAACAATTTGCTTGTAAGAAAATTGTGTAAAGTTCCTAAGTGTCTATAAAATGGGAAAACAGAACTTGTCCTGTTCAAGTTTCTTGTGAGGATGATGCACTTAGAGCAACATTATATAATCAGCAGGCAGAAATAAAGGAAGATACCAATTCTACAGTAGGCCATATTCCTTGTTCTTTACATGCAACACCACTTTCAAAGCTTTCAGCAGCTTTAAAGGATGTTATTACTGTCTCCATCTTTCAAATGAAGACACTAACGCTCATAGATTCCTATGGTTTTCACCTTTAGTTACTGACAAGCCAAAAGTGGCAGAGTCACCCTGTATGACTTTGTAATAACCACTGTTTTTATACTCTGCTGCATAAAAAATGAAGTAATTTTATTGAAATACTGACATTTAAATGTGAGATTTTATAGAAGCATATCACAGAAGGTCAAAAGTCATTCTTAAAAGATAAAGCAACTGCATCCGCCTTTGCATAGGAATCGACATTTTCCCTTAATTAACATGATGGTTAGCAGCAATCCTGTTGTAACTAAAGCAGTCACGATTTTGCAAACAAAAATTTGATCTGCATCAGCAGACCAACACATATGTTTCCTAGTTCTGTTGAGTATCCAATAGTAATGCTCATTCAGTGTGTTAAGTTCAGAATTATCTTGGTAATATACGCTGTAATTTTCATAACTATTCTCATTCTTTCTTTCACTGTCCTTCCTATAGCAATTAGAACAGCACTGAGTAGTTTTAGAGAGGTCAAATTCTGCCAAGGGAAGGAGAAGGATTGGTGTGTATAGTATTCCAGCTCTTCTCTTGCTTAGCTTAGAGACTTTGTGTTTCCAGGAACTAGCCTTTCTCTACAGGATAGTAACAAGAGCAAACTGGAGAAGCGAAGTATACAAGAAAGTGTGTGTCATTTCTATATAGTTCTATATTTGGAACTTTATAAATGTTGATTTGTGTCATTTCTCCCATAACTTTGATATTTGAAATTACTGCTTAAAGTAAAGAGAGGTGGGCCCTAGGCCCCCAAAGTAAGCATATAACTTTTCATTGATTTCTCCATCTGCAACGAAGCAGATCAATTTGTTAATCTGTGTTCATAATGTTAGGATTTTGCTTATATCCCATACCTGTCAAAAGTCACAGGTCTACTATATGAGCTCTGGTATGATCATAAGGGCTCTGGAACTGAGTCACCACCAATGAAGGTGGTTTAGGGTCTCTGGAGCAGGAAGCCAAGGAATGATACTTGATTCTCAAGACAGAAAGGTATTTAAGCACTTAGGGGCAACCTATTTATCAGTGTGTATAAAGCCGGAATGTAATGGAGCAAGACTCAGGAAACCACACTGATCAATGAAAGGGAAATGGCTGGCAATATTACAGGAGAGAGGAAAGGTTAGGGAACAAGACCAAGAGCTTTTGGAGTTGCTGACTTTAGATTCCATTCCATAGATGGTAAGGAACATTGAAGGGCATAGAGGCTGTGTCAGTTTGGGCTATTTAGAATAACACTTTTGTGACTATGGGTTGTGAGAGAGCAAACAGAAGGAAAAGTACTAATTAGGAGGAAACCAAAGGACCCTCAGTATGAGCAAGGTGCATTTGTGGGCAGTGAAAAGGCCAGTTACTGTAGTAACTGCAGTTGTGTGCAGGAAAATGAGAAAGGACTAGCCAGTCAAGTCACCATGAAAGACTTTCAAATGGAAATAGGAGCAGGCAGAATTTTTCCTGATGCTTCTGTAATTATTATAAAACTACAAATAGAGGTCAGTGTTATTTATGTTGAGTTAAATATAGTCTTCTTAAAATTTTGTCTGAAATAGTTATAAATACAAATACAATCTTTAATGTAAAATGTGAATATTTATATGAATGTGTATGTGTTTGGTATATGTCTATGTGACTCTGCATACATCTGTACATGGATACAGATACACACATATACACAAAGGCTAGTGCTGAAGTCTTTCTTGAAAAAAATTAAAAAGGCACTCTACCTTTCTACTTTCTTTTTTTTCTTTTCTGTTTTTTGGTTCTTGAGCCAAGATTTCTCTATAGCTTTGGAGCCTGTCCTAGAACTAGCTCTGGTAGACCAGGTTGGCCTTGAATTCACAGAGATCTGCCTGCCTCTGCCTCCCGAGTGCTGGGATAAAGGTATGTGTCACCACTGCCTGCCTCTACCTTCTTCTTTGAGACAGGATATTTCCCTTAACCTGGAGCTCCTTGGTTTGTATATGTTAGCTGGCGAACAAGCCCCAAGTATCCACCTGTCTCTGCCTTCCCCAGCATTAAGATTACAGACCATACATTACCATGCCCAGGTTTTTAAATGCATGCTGGGGATCCAAACCCAGATCCTTCTAATTGCATGGTGACACTTAACTGAATGAGCTATCTCTCAGATCCTGCAGATAAATAAATTCGAACACTACTCTGTAGTCAGGAGGGTGGCAAGAGAGTGGGGTAAGAGAGTGGTCCTCTATCAATCTTAGTAGCAGGAATTTGACTCCTTTTAGAAAATAGGTGACAGGATCATGTCTAGAAAGTTCATCTTCTGTTTTTCCACTCGTCATCTGCATTTTGTCCTCATTAACAGAATCACACACAGCACGGCTACATCATTCAAACCCCATGTATGGAACTGGAGCTTTCAATCTAATATTTGCTGAATAACTGCCATTATTTGGAAAGCAGCCAGATCCAGAGAGAAAAAAGGACAGAGCTATTTGGAAGATTAAATAAAATTGCATGAGGTAGGTAAAGTGCATAGCACAGGGCCAGGTATTGGGCAGCTCCAACAATATAGTCTGTGTTTTATTCTCCTAGGAGGTAAGGATCAAACGATGCATAACAAACAGCTGTACTCACTGGGATTTATAGGCTCATCAGAAAGATGAGATACAAGGAAGAGAAAGAATCTTCTGATGCTTCACAGTTTGCAAATCATTTTCACATCCACCACTTCATGCCACATTTCCAAACAAGTTACTAGGGCAAGGTATATTATTTGCTGTCTGAAACAGATGAGGACATTACCACTCATCGAGACTGGATTTAGCTTGTGTCTCTTTCCATTACACATCCATGCAGGATAGTACACGGTATCTAGCACTAACTCTGTGGTAAGTACAAAGCACTCAAACAGAAATGCTGACTATGCATGATGGGACTTGTAATTTATAGTTTTATTGTAGAAAAAAAACACTAATGAAGCCTTGAGGAAAAGGGTTCACATCGCATTGTCCTTTGTTGCTATCTTTTAGGATGTATTTGAGAGGACAGTCACTCTTCAGTTGATCTTTTGCTTGTCTTATGAGAATCCATTTTCTGGAAATAATTCTCCTGTGACCATGGATTGTGAGAAACCAAATAGAGGCAGAAAGACTGGTTAGGGGTTAGGAGGAAACTACAGGAGCCTCCACCATGCGTGGTACAGCTGAGGGCAGTAAAGAAAGCTGGACAGACATACCGAGATGCTTTTCTCCACTCTTAAAGTCTCATCTCTGTTCAATATAGACAACTTGGGTAAATACTCTGGTTTTCAGTCACCAGAAGGCACATCATATTAAGACCCAACCACTGCTGCTAAGAGCTACTGCTCCAACACAAACTGTGCTAATGGGTTTCTGGATTCCTGTAGTCAAAGCCCCAGGGCTCATCTTCTGCTACTCTCTTGTTTTCTGTTATTTTTCATCCGTTGTGCAAACCTCTTCTATGCTTCCTTAGATATCACCTTGCAACAAAACAGGCAAGACCAAATCCATTAGGGCCGAGGCTTCTGATGGTCTTATTTTGTGTGCAGGGATGCAGAGAAGGGAAGGAAACGCAGCTAATCTGATTGATTTTCTGAAGAAAGGAAGATGAGTGCATAATGCTTGCTCCCCAAAATGCATGGTACCCTTGAGAGCATTTAACAGCAAGCACTGGACTCCATCTGAAAGATGTACCCTGAGATTTACACACACTGTTTCCTTTAATCTGGGGACTTCTGCTCTGAGCAGATCCAGACTTCCACTTTACAGATGAAGTAACAGATTCAGAAAGATATCTGGACTCTTTTCAATTTTCTCCAGCCAAGGAGGAGCTGGTTGAGGATTCATTCCTCTTACTGAATGTACTTATTTGGGGGGGCACTTAAGATACAGTAGATGTGTAAATTCTAGATGGCACAGCTCAAGTGCCAAGTGGGTTCAAGTTGGTCTGGGGTGTAAATGTGGGATGGAACATTGGAGGAAGGGTTCTAAAGGCCTGGGTGCTTAAAGGTAAGTTTGAAAGGAAGGGAAAAGAAGAGGCCAGGAATACAGAGAGAATAGCAGAGGTGGGGATGCACACTGGTCATATATGGGCACATGTGCACTGTGGCACCATAGTACTAAAGGGCATTCTGAGGAAGAAGATGGTATTGTGCACCTTGGAGAAAGGCTTTCAGCCTAAAGAGTCTCTCTCCCACCTTTTCTCCAGTGGATGTGGGGATCAGTCTTCCAGTTCCATTACGCTGGCCACGATCAGTCAAGATTGTTGTTGTTGTTTCCCAAAACTTTTATTTTATTTTTTAACTTCATTCTACATTCCACCCACAGTTCTCCTCCCTACCCCTCCTCCCACCTGCTCACCTCCTCTCTGCCCGACCCATTTCTTCCAAAGGGTAGGGGCTCCCATAGGTAGTCAATAAAGTCTGGCACATAACTTGAGGCAGGACCAAGTCCCTCCCTACTACACTAAGGCATTGCACCATAGGCAATGGGCTCCAAACCTTTTAAAACTTTGTGTTGTGTTAAAAAAAATTATAACTCCTCAAACAGTAGAAAGATGTTTGCTTAAACAAGTATCAGTCTCACATAATTTGCCTTTTTCACTTCCCTACCATTTGCCTATTGAATCTGACAAGCTCCAATAATTATTCATTTCCCAGAATGAATTACAGAGTGTGTGTCCTATGCATGTGACCCATATTGTTCTGATTTGTAGAGTGGATATAGGATTCCTACATGTCGGTAGCAGGTTTTGTTGCATCTTTGATGCTACTGTTTTTGTGAATCTCCCATGTCTTCACTTAGCCAGCTGAACCCTGTCTTCTGGGAAGTTCCTTCATTACTGAATGTGTCAGGTCCAGTACTTCTCAGGGACTAATCCAACAATTTCAGTTTCACTAAAGTTAACATAAAGACAGATAAGGCTTTGAATTGTCTGCCTAGTATCAGCAAATTATCCAAACCTCTCTGAGATTCAAGACCTCCATCTGTAAAATGACTGTAAAGTGTTATCTATATGACAGATATTAAGGAATAACAGTTGCATGAACCTTATTCATAAATTGGTAGCTAGTCTTTATTGAGTACTATAAACTATATTATAATATATATTATATATAGCGTTATAGTAGTTTATAGTAGTGCCAGTTTGCACTGGCACTAACCAGAACTTCATATACATCTTGCCATTTATTTAATCATCATTATCTCTGAATGAGACTGCTACCATTTTTATAGATGTATAAATAAGGATAAGGAAGCTACAAATTTTGAGGTATTAAGTAACTACCCAAAGAAGTCCTACAATGAAAGAAGTAAGAGTCAGATTAGGAACCCATGCATTCTGAACCTGAGTCTGAGCTCCAAACTATTTTTATTGGCTTTATCTTAACTTGTAACCACTTTATCTATTCACTTCCTAAGGCAGGGATGCTATCTTATATCCCAAATCTGGCTGTTTCTCTGTTTATCTTAGTAGTCTGACTAGTGTTGCCTTACCCCTGCCAGTCTTTCCCATAAACTCTAGCCTAGTGGCTACAGACCCACTTGTATTTCTCTGTGGGTATTGATTCCTGAATATTGCGTTTTCCATTCTCTGCCTGCTGAACAATGATTTGTTCATTATTTCAGTAAGTTTCTACTGAATATCTATTTCTCAGCCTCAGTACCAGGCACCAGGAACAAATTATATGGGACTGTTGTTATAGAGGAAGTCAGGTTCAATGTGGGAGACAAACAAAAACAGAAAAATGCTCCTGGCATCTACCATCCATTCCTCTTTTTAGTGTCCATGCTCAATATATAATAATTCATCTGTCTTGCCAATTTTACCCCAATTATCACTTGAGTTTGTGAATTTTTCACATTCTTCCTTGTCATTCTACTGTTCATGTTGCCATTATTTCCCATTAGATTATTACAAGTGTCTCTCTTCATTCATTTCTTCAATACACATTGTATATCCCATACTATTTCTTTTTTTTATTTAACTTTTATTTTATGTGCATTGGTGTGAAGGTGTCAGATCCCCTGGAACTGGATTTTCAGACAGTTGTGAGCTGCCATGTGGGTGCTGGGAATTGAACCCGGGTCCTCTGGAAGAGCAGTCAGTGCTCTTAACCGCTGAGCCATCTCTCCATCCCCCCTGTACTATTTCTAATATTGCAACCAGATCCATCTAAGACATATGTATACCTCTTCAAAATAGTATTTCTGCCTTCCTGATGCTCTTAACATTATGGAAACATTAATAAATGCCTGCATTTCTAAAATAAAAGAGAACATGGTGAAATACATATTGCATGAATTCTAATTGGTCTTAATAATAAAAACTCATAGTCAGATATTAGGGGGTGAAGTCTGAAAGATCAGAGAAGCAGAGCAGGTAGCCATTAGTTCTTACCTCTATGAAATCCTCAGACAGAATGGGGTGTCCTGTTTCTACATTTCCTCCTACTGAATGCCATCTCTACAAAATCTCAGACTGAATCCTGAACTCCTGTCTCCTCCTGCCTTATATTCTGCTCTCTTCCCAACTATATCACTTCCTGTCTCCACCTCCCTAGTTCTAGGATTAAAGGTATGAGCCACCACCACCTGGCTCTGTTTCTCTTTTAGACTGGATCAATCTTATGTAGCCCAGGGTGGCCTTGAACTCATGGAAATCTGTCTGCCTTTGCCTCTCGAATGTTGGGATTAAAGCTGTGTGCCACCACTGCCTGGCCTCTATGGCTAACTGGTGTGGCAAGCTCCACACTCTGATCTTCAGGCAATCTTTATTTGTTAAAGCACAAACAAAATACTACCACAAACACACAAAAAAGTATCTTGATAGTTTTTTAAAAGTTTTTGTAGGTTTGACCTCGTGTGGATAAAACTATGATGTTCTGACATTATTTCTAACCAACATTTACCCACTAGATTTTTGGCAGTTGTCCATTTATTCTAAGTCACTCTTTATCTACTTTAATGACAGGACCAGTTTAAGAATTCATAAAGTCACCAATCTAGTAATCCAACAAATATCTAACTATAAAGTAGTACAGGAGACAGTATGCCATCTGAAGCTGGACAAGAAAAACTCTAGAGCAGCCACTGTGTTTCACGTCTGGACTGGGTTCTGGAGATATAGATTCAGGTCACACAGCCTCAGTGACTGTCCTGGTTATTGGTGTTCAATAGTGATCAGGGAAGACTCAGCATGGTCTCTCTTCCCATACAGATGGAACTATAGACTGAAACTAGTCCTTGCTCTTGAGAGGCTTGGAGGCTATTAAGTATGATAATGTCCATTTATTTACCCAACCCTATGTGGTACCTATTATATTCCAGACACTGGGGGTATAGCTGTGAGTGAAGCAAAGCTATTGTGATTCTCATTCAGTGTAGTGAGGCTATGACCTGAATTCGATGCAGGAGGTTGGAGAGTTCAGAGGATGGAATCTTGAACTGTGAATACAGTACTGGAAAGAAGTTTTTTCTTTCTTTTTTTTTCTTGATTTTTATTGTGCTCTACATTTTTCTCTGCTCCCCTCCCTGCCTCTCCCCTACCCCCTCAAACCTCCCCCAAGGTCCCCATGCTCCCAGTTTACTAAGGAGATCTTGTCTTTTTCTACTTCCCATGTAGATTAAATCTATGTAAGTCTCTCTTAGTGTCCTCAATGTTGTTTAAGTTCTCTGGGATTGTGGTTTGTAGGCTGGTTGTTTAAATGGGAATGGTTAACTAATTCTGTGTGTGTGTGTGTGTGTGTGTGTGTGTGTGTGTGTGTGTGTGTGTGTGTGTGTGTGATTATTTGTGAAGCTACCTTACTCTTAGATAAGCCAAGTATTGTGCTTGGTATTTCATTTTTTTATGTTTAAAATGTGTTTTTGATAGTTTCATGCACAGACATAATGCTTTGGTTATATCCCCACATTGCTTGCTTTCCTCTTCCCAGTCCCACAATATACCCTCAACCGAACCTATCTACCTCTTACTTTTATGACTTTTTTCTCTGATTCTTTTTTTAATTAAATTGTTTTTTAAAAAATACCAATCCAAATTTCCACTCCCTTCCCTCCTCCCATTCCCTCCACACACCCTCCTACCCCACCCCCACCAATCCTAAAAGAGGGCAAGGCACCTTGCTCTGTGGAAGGTCCAAGGCCCTCCCTACTACATCTAGGCTACCAAAAAGCCAGTACATGCTGCAGAGACAAATCCCATTGCCACTGCCAGTGGCCCCTCAGTCTGCCCCAGCCATACAACTGCCAACCACATTCAGAGGGACTAGCTTGGTCCTATGCTTGTTCCTTCCCAGTCTAGCTGGAGTGGGTGAGCTCCAGTTAGCTCAGGTAAACTGCTTCAGTGGATGAACCCTTCATGGTCTTGACCTCTTTGCTCATATTCCCATTCCTTCTACTCTTTAACTGGACCTTGGGAGCTCAATCCAGTGCTCCAATGTGGGACTCTGCCTCTGTTTCCATCTGTTGCTGGACGAAGGTTCTATGGTAACATTTAAGATAATCATCAATCTGAATACAGGGCAATGCCAATTTGGGCACCCTCTCCACTATTGCCTAGGGTCTTAGCTGGGGCCATCCTTGTGAATTCCTGGGAATTTCTCTAGAGCCAGGCTTCTTGCTAACCCCATAATGGCTCCCCCAAACAAGATATCTCTCTCCTTGCTCTCATATCTGTTCCCCCTCCATCTCGACCATCTCATTCCCTCAAGTTCTCCTCAACCCTCTCCTTCTCCCCTCCTTTCCTCTCTTCCCCACACCCACTCCCATGCTCCCAATTCTGTGAGGTGACCCCGTCTGTCTCCAACCACCAGGTGGGTCCATATATGTTTTTCTTTGGGTTCACCTTATTACTTAGCTACTCTAGGACCATGAACTATAGGCTCAAAGTCCTTTGTTTATAGCTAATATCCACTTATGAGTGAGTACATATCATATTAATCTTTTCGGTCTGGGTTACCTCACTCAGGATAGTGTTTCTAATTCCATCCATTTGCATGCAAAATTCAAGATGCCATTGGTTTTTTGTTGTTTTTTTTTTTTTCTGCTGAGTAGTACTCTAATGTGTAAATGTGCCACACTTTTTTATCCATTCTTCAGTTGACAGGCATCTAGGTTGTTTCCAGGTTCTGGCTATTACAAATAATGCTGCTATGAACACAGTTGAACAAATGCTTTTGTAGTATGATTGAGCATCTTTTGGGTATATTCCCAAGAGTGGTATTGCTGGATCCTGAGGTCCAACCACACCTAACCTGATAGAACAGAAAGTGGGAAGTAGTCTTCAACGCATAGGCACAGCAGACCACTTCCTAAATATAACCCTAGTAGCACAGACAGTAAGAGCAACAAAAAATAAATGGGACCTTCTGAAGCTGAGAAGCTTCTGTAAAGCAAAGGACACAGTCTGTAAGACAAAAAGTCAGCCTACTGAATGGGAAAATTCACCAACCCCACACAAGACAAAGGACTGATATCCAAAATATATAAAGAACTCAAGAAATTAGACATTAAAATTCTAAATAATCCAATTAAAAAATGGGGTACTGAACTAAACAGAGAATTTTCAACAGAAGAGTTTCAAATGGCCAAAAGATACTTAAGGAAATGTTCAACTTCCTTAGCTATCAGGGAAATGCAAATCAAAACGACTCTGAGTTCCCATCTTACACCTGTCAGAATGGATAAGATCAAAAACACTAATCATAGCTTATGCTGGAGAGGTTGTGGAGTAAGAGGAAACACTCATCCATGCTGCTGGGAATGAAAACTTGTACAATTACTTTGGAAATCAATATGGCGGTTTCTCAGAAATTTGGGAATCAATCTACCTCAGGATCCAGAAATACTTTTATGACATTTTAAAGAATATTGTAAAACTGAGTTTAATTAAGATTGCTTTCATGAGAATGAGCAGAGGTTGCTCACTGAGGCATGCACAACTTACAGTGGAAAGACCACTGTGGTGATATTTTGTTTGTGCTTTAACAAATAAAGCTTGCCTGAAGATCAGAGTGTGAAGCTAGCTAGTCACACCAGTTAGCCATATAGGCCAGGCAGTGGCAGCACACACCTTTAGTCCCAGCACTCAGAAGACAGAGGCATATGGATCTCTGTGTGTTTAAGGCCATCCTGGGCTATACAAAATTGATCCAGTCTAAAAGAGAAACAGAGTCAGGTGGTGGTAGCCTACACCTTTAATCCCAGCACTTGGGAGTCACACACCTTTAATCTCAATACTAAGGAGATGCAGACAGAAAGTGATATGACAGTTCAGAGAGGAAGAAGTCACTCAAGGGATCCAATCTGAGGATTCATAGGGACAGGATCACCCCTTTGATCTGAGGATTCAGTAGAGTTAAAAACTAGTGCCTGGTTGCTCTGCTTTTCTGATCTTTCAGGATTAACCTCCATATCTGACTCCAGATTTTTATTCTTAAGACCAATTGTAATTCATGCTACACACCACTGAAGAAATACAGGTTCTAAAGATACGTTTTCATGGCTAGCGTAGGAAAACTCATGCACAGTTTACTAAAGCCTACACTTGTTGTATTTTATAGAACATAGGAACAGAGTGGTGCCTTAAGAAGTATAGAGAAGTACTGAAGAAGAGAGATATTTTGAAGTCACAAAGCTATGCTACAGTTATTGACTAAAGCTAGTTAATGAAACAATGACCAGCTTTTAGCTCTTGAACACCTAATATAAACACACATGTTCTCCTCTACCACTTGACTCTATAGCCTACTTCAAAACAGATTCAATAAGAAAAGAATTAAAAGATTCATCTGCTTTTATTCAAAATTTATTTAGAACTAGTGTGTTTTGGTTGAATATGAGAACTCACTAAGTATGGACAATTGATCAAGTCCTGATTTGGAATACATTAATTAATATAGGTATCATATAATACACATGGAAATAAAAGTATTCATACTCCATATCTGTACACACAGTCTGTGTGCTGCAAAATATCAACTATAGTTGTTGCTTTGGTTTCTTCATCCCAAAGAACTTTTGAAAGGATACTTATAGCTGGCCCTTCACAAACATGGGAAAGCAATTAGTTGATAAATTGATAAAATAAGGACTTTCAATGAATTAAATTCCATAATTTTACATGCTACCTTATTTACAGACTTCTCATAAAGCCTGTTTCATGGCCTTTGACTTTGGACAAGTATTTTGATAAGCTTTGATAACTATAAAATAGTAGAAGAGACATTATGACATCTGAAGCTGAACATGAAAAATTCTTGTCATTTCTTTGGTGTTGCTAGAATGCTTCTCTCTTAATGTGAATGGAAGGACAAATGAAGGGAAACTGATCTACTTTGGTGACAGTCAAGACTTAGAAGTCGGGTATCTTATGTAATCAGAGAAAGATGACCATCAGAGGAGGACAGTCATGTAAAGCATACCATCTGAGACTAGTAGAACCTCCTAACAGAGTCCAGATCAAATAGATGGTAGATTGTTGTTGAGTTAACTCACTAAGGTTTGAAGTACCTTTGTAGCAATAGATAACTGATATGCTAATGGATTAACTATTCAAAGTTTAATATTGTTACATATGCAAATAGATTTTTAAATATGCCTCAACATTAATGATATAAAAGCATAGTTTAGTGGAAAGTACACAGTATTTATCCTTAAACACACTTGCATTCTAATAATCTGAATATCACGTATAACATCCATATAGGCCTAATGCAAAGACTGAATGTTCCAAAAATAGTAAGCTACATGGTACTTGCCACATAGAGTCATCCAATTAATATGAAATTAAACCTCTCTCTTCCTTAAGGGTGACGCTTATATAACATTGGTGCTTCATGGATTAATATAGAATTGATCAAATCCTATTTTCTGGTTGGTTTTAGTTGTGAAGATTTCTATCCTCTTTAATAACTTTACACTACTCTAAGAGACTAGATTAATATTGATAATGATAATGTACATATTTTAGTTAATGTAACAAAGATTTGGGAAGAGATAGATGAACAATAAAGAGGAGAAGGAGAAAATAGTCATATTTTTCATTGAATTTGTTAAGTGAATTTTAGGGTTGAAGAAGAAAAAAATGGTACTTTTTAAAGTAAGTACTGAAGAAGAGTACATGCATAGAGAATGGTTGAAGACCTGAATTTGATCTAGTGCTGAGAAAAGAAAAAAGTGGCTGGGCCTGCAAGATATCCCCAATAGTGCAACAGAGGCACATTTTTCTTAAACCTAGCCAACAGGTAATTGTATTTCAGACCCACTCAATAGGAGAAAGATCATGCCTGCTATTTATAAACTCCCCTGTTTATAAACTTATAAACTCTGACGAGGCCACAGACCCTAGAGGAAAACCTATTATTACAATTTCTCTAAACCAATATAATTTACAACTGTATTTTAAATCCTTTCCTTAAACCTAGAGAAAAATGTAGTTTTTACCCATCATCAAAAAGCTTATTTTTACAAGTCAATGAAAATCATAAAGAGATCCATACCTGGTCAAAATGCAGAGAATAAGTTACCATGAGGTACTCAACCCCACTGATAATGCTACAATGCAATCCTTACACCAAAGGCTCTGGGAAGATTGTAAGAGTCAGTAGACAGGAATGTCTACCAAGAGATGGTGTCTTCTAAAACCGACAGGGAAGCTGAAGCTTTGAAATCTCAACAATATGGTCTCCTAACCGCATAGTGATATTACCAGTTATCATGCCAATGCTGATGAGGGAAATTTCACAAGGTCCCACCAGTAGGTGAAAACCTACAGGAATTCCATGGCTCTTAAGAGGAGAACCAGTTTTCTCAAGGGACTAGCCCCTCGATAGGCTACTCAATTCCAAGTAGTCAGCCATACCTAAGCATATATGTACATGGGAGCACAGTAAATTGAACCAGTAAGTTTTATATACACACAAATGTGTACATATGTACAACAATAATAATTTAAAAACCTTTATTTTAGTGCATAGTTTTTGAGTGTTCAGTTCATAGTTCCTTGTTCCATGAGCATGGGTGGAACATGCGGTGGTGGCACAAGCATCCAGTGGCACACAGAATTTTCTCAAGTTGGTCTGATATTCCACAGTTCATTCCCCAATACTCTATTCTTATTCTGAACCGATGAGTGGATTCAACCAGAGGTCTAATTCTCTAACCACCTCTGGAAATACTCTTACAGACACAGACAGAGCTGTACTTTATTCCTGAGTTTTTTTTTAAATCAAATCAAGGTTTTAATAGTCAAAATTCACTATCAAAGGTAAATATAGGCTTGAACCACTGAGACAACTTGACTGTTAAAAGCAGTACTGCTGAGCCTGAGGACCTGAGTTAGATTCTCAGGACCTAGATGTTAGAAGGAGATATCCAATTTCTGAAAGCTGTCCTATGGCCTGTATACACATGCTGTGACTAGTGTGTACACACACATGTACATACACATTCTCATACAGAAAATGAATATATGTAATATATATTTTAAAAGATACACTCATATCTAAAGAAGCAATCTTTAAAACAAAATTAATCAGAGGAAACAATAAGCATTTCTCATTGATACAAAGAATAATTCATAGGATGATATATATATTATAAAATATATACACTAAACATTGACACAATAAATTTTATAAAACAAATGAGGTAGACTCCAATAGAGTCATGATGGGTGAAACCAATATTCTGCTTTCACTATAGATTTATCTTTCAGGAACAGTTCAGCAAACAAACATTGGAGTTAAGTTGCGCTATAAATGAAATGAACTTGGAGACTTCTGTAGAATACTCCAACCATAGCTACAAAATATATGATTATTTTTAGCAGGCCATGAAACTTTGTCTAAAACATATCAAGTTTTGGAAGGTAAAGCAAGCCTTAACAAATATTAAAGGTTGAAATCATATTTAAAAATTATCAAATAATAATGTAATAAGATCACAAACAAATACCTTAGAAACTATAAAATATGCAAACACATGGGCATTAAAAAGATATTTTTGCATAATCAGTGAGTTTTTGAAAAAAATCAGGGTTTAATGGTTAGGCTTGATTGACAACATTACTAAATTGTGTCCTTGAAGGTATCTCAAAGATAATCAACATGTGGAAAAAGCAGCTAAGACAAGAGCTGCCCTAAATTTGGACAACACCATTCAATAGAAAGTATGAAAAGATAAAGCCAGATAGTGCACCTATGTACGTTCATTTCTTCCCATTTTTTTTCCTGTTAATGCTATTACTTGTGAACATCACCACCTAGAATTTTCAGACTTTCACTGCAGACTCCCACCAATGACTCTCTGTGGACCTTCTGCTTTTTCCCTTAAGGTTTCTTGCACTAAAAATCTGTCAGATTCTCTCTTTTTCAAGCATATAGATGATCACCATTGAACAAACCAGCCTCCAAATACCTAAGCCAACCCACAAAATTCTGTTACAAGCACATGTGCACACACATATACACTCTACAAAATGAGTATTAGTTTTGTGTGTGTGTGTGTGTGTGTGTGTGTGTGTGTGTGTGTGCATATAGGCATATGGATAAACACGTATACAGATGGTACGGTGTAAAAGACGCCAATATACTCATATTCTATTGGCTCTTTTGCTATTGTGAACACTGAGTAATACAGAGGAAAGGGGAATTAAAAGTTCATATAATCAAATAAAAATAAAATACAGACTGCCAGAAGCTTTGAGATCTTGTGAAATCAACTCAAAAGGGAAGTTTGTAAGTACCTACATTAAACAACCAGAGAAATCTTAAATAAATCAGATAATCATACACCTAAAGGTATTAGAAAATTGAAAAAACTCAATGCTAAATCTGGATGAACTAATAGGGGAGTGGAAGGGGAATGAGAAAACCAGGGAATGGGATGGTCTAGTTGGGGGAGGGAAGAAAAGGGAGAGCAATGAAAGAGACATCTCGATAGAGCGAGCCATTGTAGAGTTAGGGAGAAACCTGGTGCAAGGGAAATTCCCAGGAATCCACAGATGACCCCAGCTAAGACTCCCAGGAATACTGGAGAGGGTGCCTGAACTGGCCTTCTCCTCTAATCCTATTGGTGACTACCCTAACTGCAGTCATAGAGCCTCCATCCAGTAACTGATGGAAGCAGATGGAGACATCCACAGCCAAGCACTGGGCAGCCCTCTGGGAGTCCAGGTGAAGAGAGGGAGGAGGGATTACATGAGCAAAGGGGAATCAAGATCATGACAGGGAAACCCAAATAGACACCTGACCTGAGCTTCTGGGACCTCAAGAATCTCGACCAACAGCTGGGTCACCTGCATGGGACCTAACTAGGCCCTCTGAATGTGGGTGGCAGCTGTGTGGCTTAGTCTGTTCATGGGGACCCTGGCAGTGGGATCAAGATATATTCCTGGTACATGAGCTGGCTTTTTAGAGCCCATTCCCTATGGTGGGATGCCCTGCTCAACCTTGATGCAGAGAGGAGGGGCTTGGTGTGCCAGGCTTTTTTGACTCCCCATGGAAGGTCTTACCCTTTCTGGGAAGTGGATGAGGTTTGGAATGGGGTGGGGGAGAAAGTGGGGAAGAGTGGGGTGAGGGGAATGTGAGGGAACTGTAGTTGGTATGGAAAAATGAATAAAAAATTTAGTCAAAAAGAATAATAAACCAAAACAGTAAATAATAAATACAGAGGTAAAATTAATGAAATGGAAACCCAAAGGACAACACAAAAGATTAATAAAACACCTAGTTAAGTCCTTAAAAGGATAAACAAGACCAACAAACCCATGCCAAAGCATCTAAAAGAAGGAAAAACTTATATAAAACTTGAGATGAATGGGGCCATTACATCAGTTATCACTGGAGGCCTTAAGATCACCAGAGAATACTTTTAAAATACATGATACAATAAATATATTAGAAAACATCTAGAAAAAGTAGAAATTTTAGACATGAGCGCCAAAACTAACCAAGAGGTTATAAACAACTTAAAGAGATTAATGAGCAACAAGATAAAGATGGTAGTAACAATTCTCCTAGCAAAGGGAAGCCAAGTATTAGATGGATTTACTGTTCTATAATAAGAGTTCTGTAAGGAGGAAACAACAACAGTGCTCCCCAGGCTTTTATGTAAAACTGAAAGATAAGAAACATTTCCAAGTTCTCTATATAAATTCAGGATTAGTCAGATGTTAAAACCAGATAAAGACACAAAGTGGCTGGAGAGATGGTGCATATTGCTCTTCCAGAGGACTGGAGTTTGATTCCCAGCATATCATAAGGCTCATAACTGACTGCAACTCCAACTTCAGGGAATTCCATACCCTCTTCTGGATTCTGCTGGCAAATGAGCAATATGCACATAGCACCCTCCACAGGCACACCCAGCTAAAAATAAAAATACAATTTTAAAACAAAAGATTTCCTTGATTAACATTCATACAAAACCCCCTAATAATTTTCGAAAACTAAATTGAACTATACATTCAAAGATAATAAACTATAATCATATTGGTTTTATACTAAGATTGCAATAACGGTTCACATATACAAATCAATAATATAATACTGCAAACTTAAGGAGAAGAAAGTAACCAGTAAAACAACCTTATACACAGAGCCACCAAAAATTAAATAAAGTACCTAGAAATAAACCTAAGAACTAAACTATGAAAAATACTCTGTAGCAAAAACTCAAAAGAAGTGAAATTAATAAATTATTACATGAAAAAACTGATCAATATTCTTATTTTTGAGACAAAATGCAAGTCAAAACTACATTGAGACTTCATCTCATCCTAGTCAAAATGACTATCATCCATTAAACAGTTAATGGCAGTTGGTGGCTGCTATAGAGCAAGAGTCACTTTTGTTTGGAAAGGGTAGGCGATTGGCATGTGACCCATGCCCCAGCAGATGACCATTCATACATGTGCATATGGCAGTAGTAATAGGACTTAGAGACTGATTTTTTTCTTTTTTTTTTCTTTTTTGGTTTTTGATTTTTCAAGACAGGGTATCTCAGTAGCTTTTGGAGCCTGTTCTGGAATTCACTCTGTAGACCAGAACTGGCCTCGAATTCAAAGAGATCCACCTGCCTCTGCCCCCCGAGTGCTGGGATTAAAGGCGTGTGCCATCACTGCCCAGTAAGTGGCTGGATGTTCAAAAGACATAAAGTTGGAAGTGAGAGGGAAGATATGCTAAGGGAATGTGTGTGGAGGGTTGATATGATTGACATGTGTTGTACAAATGTAGAAAAATGGCGGGGGGAAGGTATGGTGAAAACTGATTAAGAAACTCCATGGCCTACATGAGTCTTACAGGGACAAATGGTTCACACATCATTAATTTATGGAGTTACTATATCCATAAAAGAAGACTTCCATGTCATCACGTCCAGAGCTTCCAAATGAATGGGACACTTGCTCTCTTCAAGAGAACTGGTAGAATCGACTGCTCTGAAGAACTGTTCATTTCTAATAAATTCATTTAACTTTCCTTTTTTACTACTTTTTGGGAGGGGGATCCTGCAATCAACTGAAAACTTGGTTATTATTTAGCATGGTGTGAGCAAGTCTTCAGAACTGCCTTCCACTTGCTAGTCTACCACTTTCCTTTGAAATACTATGGGCCCCTTATTTTTGTTTAGGTAAGAAAAAAATAGGAATTTGTCTTACAATCCTATCATCTAAGCATAGCTTCATAACATTTTAGGATTTTTTTTTCCTTCAGAAGGGCAGAGAAAGCTTTAACTAGATCAGCATGAAGCAAGCTGGGTAATAAATATCCAGCCCACAGATACCTATTAAAGTTCATTGGCTCTATTTTAAAATAAACTATGGGAAGGTCACCTTGATTACAAAACCACAGACACATTCTCAAATAGCTACAGGCTTTGGTCTTAATGTTCAGAACTCATTGTTCTTAGGGCTGAAATGAACCAGAACTTGGAAACCAAAATGATGAATCTCTCGAGAACTCAAGTATACTTCTCTTCTCACTGTTGCCTTTGAAATTCATCCTTCCTCTGTAAAATGTTTTGTGTTTCAGTGTATGTCCACTGTCTTTCTGTCATTGCACAGTAGGAATAAGTATAGAGTTTTACATCATAAAGACTCTTTGAATCATGGCTACAGAACATTATAACTATTTTACCTGGAGTAAGTTTATTGACTTTTAGAAATTAGAATTTTTCCTTGGAAATAGAAGGATAACTATCCATAGATTATAGAAAAATAAAATTCAAAAACACCCATCACATCACAGGGCTTAGCAGTGTTTTTATACATATCATATATTAAGTATCACTCCCCTCTCGCCTTTCCTATCCTGAACCTCAACAACATCCAGCGGTTCTGCTTGGGATAGAACTAACCCATCTTCAGCAAATCCTTAGGGACCTAAGAGCTCTCCATTCATCCCAGCTCTCCTCAAGGAGGCATCAGCCTTTTATAGTTATAAAGCCCAGTGAGAGTTTAAATGAATGCCGTAGGAGGGAAAATAGAGTAAAATTAATCAGTTCTAATGACTCATATAGAAAGTGTCATTAGGTCATTAACTTAACGTGGCCTTATATTCTCTGACAGTCATGGGAAAAATAAAGCCAAGAATTCTACATATTGAGTTTCCTAAATGAGTAAAGAAACAAAACTTATTTCCAAGAATGAGTTCTGGTCTGGCAGTGCCCTATACAGATAATTAACAGAAGACATCAGTAAAAGTCGAAGAACAAATTTATAAACATTTTGGTAAAGTTTTTTTATTGTGTTTCCAGATAAAATGCTAAGATATGTCTTAGATGAGAAAATTTAAAATAATTGTGTTTTTATGGGATTCCTGAGTGTGCAAACCAGTGGGTCTCTGATTCTTGTGCCTCCTCTTGTACTCTTTTCCTTCTGTTACTTGTCCTGTCCAACTTCAATGTGATTTTTTTTTGTTTTATTATACATTATTTTGTTATATTTTTAAAAATGAATGAGTGGATGAAACCTAGCCCCTGGGGTAAAGTTAACAACTAAAATGTCATTTGCATTACATTACATGCCGGGGGAATCCTCTTGCTCAGGAGTAGTGGACCAATATATTATGGACTCTATAGTTTTTGTTTTCTGGTATTTTTTTGGATTGTGTGTATATGTGTGTGTGTGCACACTTTCATTTGGTTTAAGTTTTGTGAGTTTGATTTTTTTTCCTCTTGGATGTTTAATTTTTTGTTTTGGTTTGTTGTATTGGGCTTTTTATTTTTTGTTTATTTTGTTTTTGAGAAAGAACTTAAAGGTGAGTGACTAAGGAATGTGAGAAGATCAGAAGGACTTGGGGGAAGGAAAGAATATGATTGAAATATATTGAAACTTAAAAATTATTTTAAATAATAAAAATATACATAAATAAAATAATCTTGTTGAAGCACATGTATATTTTCTGATAACTACTGACTCAATTTATAGAGCAGTGAATTAGATGTGTACATTCTCCAAACAGCCATCCCAAAGTACTATTTTATAAAATAATTAATCTTACAATTAGTACATAATAAGAGTCCAGGGTATCATTTTAGCAAGGACCTATAGTATGGACTTTGTGTGTTCTTTTCTTACAGAAGACCCATAATTTCAAACAAGTGAGATTCACAGACATTGCAAAGCTTTGTGAAACTCTTACCTATCTACAGGCATCTTAACATCTGTGTGAAGAGCCTTCCACAGGCGAGGGCTTATGAGAGAACACAGATGTTAGGTCTAACTAGTTTGCAATATATTAAATATTAGGGGTTTTTATAAGCTTAACCAATCCAAATCTGAGCCGTAAAAACCAACAATGAAGAAAAACTAAATTTTATAAATGAGGAGAATTGATTGTTTTTAAGGTTTAATTTTTGAGATTATAGTATGATTGCATTATTCCCCCTTCCTTTTCCTTCTTCCAAACTCTATTATATATTAGAATCACAAACTTTGAGGATAGAAGGTTGGGTACCTGTAAATATAAAAATAATGAAAGAATAAAAACACAAAAGAGAAGAGAACATAAGGAGACAAAGAGAGTCTTGGCAGTATTAAGAAAAAAAGGGGGCAAACAACAATAATGGTCATGTCAGCGGGCTACACTGGGTGGCTGAAGGCTCCCGCAAAGGTACATGCATGCGAATACCTTTGTCAGCTGCAAAAGTTTAAACAGGGCAGCCATTCTTTAATTTTAGCTACTTTGCAGTTGTTTTGTTTCTTTGATACTTTAGCATGCCTTTGAAATGACTTCTTGTAGAACTGACTAACTTGTGGTGCTCAGTGAAAAATAAAAACACAGACCTCATTTTTCAAAATTATTAAGTCTTCCAAGAAGACAATAGCAGAGCAGTAAAGGAAGCAGAGAACCTTCTAAATGTAGGTGCCCATGTGATCACTCAGCGTGCATACCGAGGAAATCAGCCTAGGACTGTCCCTGCCTCCTGTACCTAAACAGCTGTTGATGGAATGATCTCCAATTACGTCATTAAAACGCCTTAAATATAATTGTAAATAAAATTAGGCAGTTTAAAACAGCCGTTGATGAGCCCTTTCCATTCCTTTTGCCCTTATCTCTTCCATTGATTCTGATAGTAAGGTTCTAGTGATGATGATGGCTGCAGACAGTAAGTATGGTAAGGAGGAGAAAGGAGGCGAGGCCTTGTGTGGAGCCAGAGGATCTGGAGGAGCTAGGCTTGACAGATGTAGGCCCAAAATGGATTGGAGGGTTATGAGGCAGTAATGAGGCTGCTTTCATGATTTTCGTCCAGAGGTATCTGGCATACTAAAATCGTGGGTTTAAACATGAGAATTAATATTTCCTAAAACTAACTTACAAAAACCACATGAAATCCTGAAAAAAATCAAGATGCATATTTTTTTCATGATTCTGGGTCCTTTCACTGTCCAGTATATATGGTCTTTATCTCTGGCAGAAGCTGGGTTACAACATGATTGTGTGGTCACAAGGTTCATTTAGCGTCTATGAATCATTTCTGTAAGATGGCAAAAAAATATATGCTGTGCCACTAAAGGAGCAAGGATGTTTTTTCCTCAAAGTACATGTTCAGAAAACACTAAGTAAGCCACCACAGTTCTGTACTGACGTTTTCCTGTACAGTCTAGATCCTTTTCCTTATCATTTGGAAGGCCATTTTTCCAAGTGGTAATATCTACATTTAAGAAGCTTCAGCCATCAGAGTACGTGGAAAACTATGGGAAAAAAAAACTAGAGTGAAGGAAGTTTGAAAGTCCAACAAGGAAGGATCACACAAAGTCCTGCAGGGCTCTGGGACTCAGTGATACCATCTTAGCTTCTCTTTCTATTGTGATAAAATATGACCAAGACAACTTAACTGCTCGTTATACCTTTCTCAAACCCAACTTCTTGAACACTAACAGAGGAATATGAATAGTCCCACATTCCAAGTGATATCTCTTTCCTTCATAACCAAAGCGCTTTCTTACATCACTATTTGCACACATCCTATATTAAAACATAAAGGGCTTATACCTTAGCCAGAAAATGACTAAAAAACAAGAGAATGATATCATTCATCTTTACATGTATAAAATGTCAAACACAGAAGAGGTCAAAGAGGTAGTCAGTAAATATGTATAGAAGCCATACAGTATTCAATAAATATTTATTATGTATCAGGAACTCTTCTAGGTTATTGGAATATGTTAGTAAAGAAAGATCCTATACTCATGGAGCTTATACCAGAAAACAGACAATAAACAATAAATTTTAAAATGTAAAAAATGAATTGATTATAATTTATAAGGACAGTGAACAAAAAAGAAGAGAGTACATAAGGGAAAACGAGAGTCCTAAATTAGTTCTATAGCACTCCAAGGGCACCCACTGTGTTTCCAGCTCTCCAAGTATATAAAGAAGACAAGAATATTCTCACATAGAGAGATGGCCAACAGTATTTTTTTCTATATGGATTCCAGCTTCAAAACCCATATCTCCCTTATTCTTGGCATACAGCATTGAAGCAGGGGCAAACTTCCCTATTTCCTGAGTACACCATGCTTTCTCTTGCCTTTGCAGTGCCCTTTCTTTGATCTATACTTCATTTCTCTATCTCACTCTGCTCACAACTTTTTACTTTCTCCCTAGGACCCAATTCAAATACCACCTTTTCCTTGATTATTTCCTTAATAGCCTACTCAGCATTGGTCTTCCTCTATCCTAGCATTAAAACTGTGGGCCGTGATCCCTTTGGGGGGTCAAACAACCCTTTCACAGAGGTCATCTAAGACTATCAGTAATACTAGATATCTACATTTGATTCATAACAGTAGCAAAATTACAGTAATGAAGTAGCAATGAAAATAATTTTATGATTGGGGGCCCATCACAACATAAGGAACCATATTACAGTGCCACAGCATTAGGAAGGTTGAGAACCACTGCTCTATTTCTTCCTAAGTTGTCTAACTATACCACTAATCCAGGCATATTACAATCGTACTCATACAGCCTAGAAAGCAGACCCTACAACTTAGTAAATGCCAATCTGTAGCAAAACTCTTTGACTTCATTAACTTTATGCTAAACATGGAGAGACAGAACTAGGGAACAGCAGAAAGGAACTGAAGGAAGAAAGAGAGAGTATAACTAGTTTCAAAACATTGCCGTCCTAGCTAGTAAAATCACTTGAACATGGTCCCCTTTTTAAAGAAACAACTGGCGGCAATCAGAGTAAGAACCCCTCAGGCTTCAGACATACTTCTCAGCAAATGTTCAGCTCCAGAAAGAGCCTTGAAAAGTGGGGTGGATAACATGGTCGGTAGGAATTAGTCACCTGTCACAACCTGATGAGAACAAGCACCTGGCTCCCTTGATCAAACTCACAGACGGTCTTGGCAGGGTTTAGGTCCCAGCCTCCACAGGCTGCCTCAGTTGTCATGGGGTAGCAATGTGCTGAACAGGACAGAGTGAATAACCAGTGATGACACAGGGGCTGGCTTGCACAGCACTAGGCTTGGGAAGAGTGGAGCTGGGGAGAAGCTAGAGACTGGGAATGGAGCCAGGCCTGGTCATGGTAAAGGTGAAGTCTGAACTAAAAGCAGGTTGATGGGAGAAGGAAATGTGAATTTATGAGCAGAGAGACTGCTTCACCTTTTATCACGTCATCGTCACAGTGCACCAACAACTAAGCATAATCATCTTTAATATTAAGCAGGTTGAGGGATAGAGATGCCGAGAACCTAATCCAGAGGCTCACTGGTGTCAGGTCACAGCACTAGCAATCACAACCAGGGCTGTCTGTCTTTAGATCTCCTTCCAGCAGCACTGAAGCTACTCTTCTTGCGAGTCTGTTTAGGATGGTTGGTTTGGGCTGGATGGAGACCTACATTTCAGACTACAGTTCTGTCCAGCTTGCTCCATGTCTCTTAACAAGTGACTTTCCTCCTCTAATGTTTAGTATTTGTTCATTGATCTTTAAGGTGCCATCAAGCTCTGAAATGCTATGTTGTTTAGGAAGAACCTTAAACCTCCCTTCCTACCCCGCTCCTACCACCTACCTCCAATCACACACCATTTCAAGAAGAGGTGTAGAAAGAAAGAAGTACCAAAGTATCTTTGGTACTTTCCATTTTGGAAATAGGAATTTATCGGAATCTAGATCCTCTGGGGACCTCATCACGGTTGATTCGCTCCACATCACACACAAATCTACATTCAGTGTCGCATCTTCAATTGTTGCCATCAGGAAAATCTGCTCCCCGATCTGAACAGGAGACAGCTGCCTTTATCTTCACAATTCGCTCTTTAAAATTCTATCTTGCAGTTTCAGTTGCACTAAGTAATTCTATTCATTATGAAATTGAAGTAAATATCATAGAAATATTGAAATAAAATAATATTCTCATAACACATTCATTTTAATTGTTTCTTTTCTTCTCAGCAGAGTGAGTGGGAGATAATCATATCTATTTCAGTTACTCCTTTAAATTACTTGAGTTTTACAATGTGTTTGATGAGCTTAGTTTGTTTTGTTTTATTCTTTTTGGCACTTTTCTCTCCCTCTTCTTGTTCTATAAAATTAAAGCAAAGCCTATTCCAGTTCAAGTGAAATCATATTATTGTTTCTGATATACTTGATCACATGCCAAAGAGCCAATAATACTTCTATGACCAATGTATCTTTATTAATTTTGTTTCTCAAATTAAAAATTCTAGGAAGAGGTTGAAATGACAACAACAGCAAACTTTTATGGACAGGCATGAAGCTTGAGAACTAATGCAGGATTTTATGAAAAATGAGAGAAATTAACAGTAATCTGTTTCTCAGTGCATGGGATTAGAGCAGGGCTTCTGGCAGGCTCTGTTAGCATTTTATCACTGAGCTCATGCCTTTGAGGCTGGAGCTCTGTCCCCAGACCAAGACAGTAACTCTTACAGTTGTAAGCTTTTGGTGAGTCAAA
The DNA here is from genome assembly GCA_004026605.1 of Ondatra zibethicus. NCBI lineage: Eukaryota > Metazoa > Chordata > Mammalia > Rodentia > Cricetidae > Ondatra > Ondatra zibethicus. The sequence continues at coordinate 43,673 of PVIU01003539.1, read as the reverse complement.
CCGCTTTAATTCTTACTGTGAAACTTTAAGATTCATGTTATTAGCTCTGTTTTATAACTGAGGAACCAGAGGCTCAGGAAATCATATGGGTTATTCAGTTGTTCAAAAAATGAGTGGTAGAACATGGTCTCAAAAATGGGTTCTAAAAAGAGGATGAGGCAAACAAAGAGAGTAGCTGGGGAAGAAATTTATCTCCTTCCAAATCTGCCTTTAAATTATGCTTAATAACTCTCACAGAAGTATGAACACCAAATTTGGACCTACCCCAGACCACTGTCCCTGTGACACCATTCTTTCTCAAGACAGGAGACCCCCAAATTTGCTCAGCAGACCCTACTTGGTACTTGCCAGATTTTGTGGCTGAATATAGGCTTACCGGCAAGCAAGATATCTCAAATAGGCCAACAAGACTCTCTGGAAGAATGGAGACTAAAGTACTTGGATTAAGATATGAAAAGGACACAGGTATATGTAAAAAATTTTATGAAATCATAGTTATTCACAATAACATATCTACACATAGGCATGCATAAAATTCATCCCTCTCACATAAGATTTTGCTTCCTCCTCCTTCTCTCTCTTTCACACACACACACACACACACACACACACACACACACACACACACACACTACAAGAATCAAAAATCAAAAAGAGATTAGATGTTGGTGGGAATATAAAATGCTGTGGCCACTTGGAAAAACCACAGAATGTTTCCTTAAAAGGTTGAGCAAGCTTAATATGTAATACAGCACAGCAATTGTACACTCAAGATGAATGATATGTACATATAAAAACTTACATATACAAGTTCCTACCAATATCGCTCATACTTTTCAACTGACAAATAAATAAAATATGCTGCATATAATAATAGAATATCATATCACTCAGTCATTTTGAATCCTGTACTCTCTAACCCTTTCACTAACATTCTGTATCACATATCATATATGCATGGATTAGAACCAATGAAATCAAATTAATACAGTTTTTGCACTTACAATATTCAAAAAAGCTGACATTATGGGAAGATGCAACCAGGTCTGTGTATGTTCCTGACATAGTGCCCTTGTGATAATAATGCTATAAATCAGAAGGGACTAGAGGAAACCATATGGCTAAGGGTCAGAGAAATATAACATAGTCCTGCTTCTGCCCCCTGACGAACTGTGAAGTACTTTTCTGAGCCTTGGCTTCCAAACCTGCAAACTGGAGGTGATAATTTCTGACTTTACGGCTTTCTAGAATTGTGCTGACAAATGTTGGCTCACATCACTGTGGTAGACACAGGAGACAAAGGTCTATACCTTCATTGGGTTTCTTCCTTGCCCAGTGTAAGAACTCCCCTCTCTGCAGTGTGAGAATCATCTGGGATAGACAACCTTGCTGTGCTCTGTGCAGAAGCATACAGCAGCATGGAGTGGTTTAGTGACTTGGTCCTGGACCAGTAAGGCCCATAATGGAATGCATATCTAGGAGTTTCTGCTTCCCCTACCCAATTGTCCTGCTTCTACATTTACCTGTCTATATCCTCAGGTCACATTAGCCATTCTAGGAAATGAATTTGTTGTTGTTGAAATGTTCTGTTTGTTAGATTTATGCTCTTCTTTTCTTTTTCTTTCTTCTTCTTTTCTTTTTTCTGAGACAGGATTTCTCTGTGAAACAGTCCTCCTGTCCTGGAACTCACTATGGAGAACAGGCTGGCCTCAAACTCACAGAGATTCGCCTGCTATTGCCTCCCAAGTGCTAGGATTAAAGGCGTGACCCACCACCACCAGGCAGATTTATGACTTTAAATGGATTCATTCTACCTATCATTTAATCTCTGAGAAGTCAGCGATCCTTATATTTTTTTGTCAGTTTTCTAATATTCTGTGTAAAATTCTGTGAAAATTCAGCTGAAATAATATAAACTCTAACTGGTTCTTGGGACAACACTGATTCTTATGAATTTAAAAAGCAGTATGGAAAGGTCCTGAATGTCATAATGCAGTTCTCCTACAAGTCCCCATGGCTTCCTCCTCCCATTCACAGCCAACCATCAAAGCTAGAATATTTACATCAGCACCATTCATGCACAACCATCAAAGCTAGAATATTTACATCAGCACAACTCATGCACAACCATCAAAGCTAGAATATTTACATCAACACAACTCATGCACAACCATCAAAGCTAGAATATTTACATCAGCACAACTCATGCACAACCATCAAAGCTAGAATATTTACATCAGCACAACTCATGCACAACCATCAAAGCTAGAATATTTACATCAACACAACTCATGCACAACCATCAAAGCTAGAATATTTACATCAACACAACTCATGCACAACCATCAAAGCTAGAATATTTACATCAACTCATGCACAAGGCTCTACATCTTTGTCTCACAGTATCAAGGTGCATTGGTGTCTCAGCACAGAGGCCATCCAGATGCCACAACACTGTGGTCATTCCTGCCCTCTTCCTCCTTAGCATCTATTCGCACTAGTCCCTCTTATACAAGGTAATGTATATCTGGGATAAGAGAGTCATAGAAAAGTTTTATTTAAGCTCATGGTTTTGCAGTTCTCAGTCTGTTAATAGGTGGACTCTTTGCCTTTGAGGACAAAGCAAGGTTCTTCAACCCACAGCCAGAAAAGAAAGGGAAGAAGAGGAAAAGCATGTCCCCAAGATCAAAGCACCTCTCATCTCTAGGCAATACTTAAAGTTTCTGCCATTTCCTCTTCTCACAAGCTGGGGATCAACTGCTTCACACAATCATCTCTGCCGTTCACTTTAGGTGTAGTCTATACAGCATTACTTTGTGCTCAGCAGCAGTCCATTGCCAGTTGTATATGACACAGGAATTCTTTTCATGTGTTACTGTGTCCTCTATCATATGGTAAGACCTGTGTTAGATAATAAGATCATTTTTGATTCTACATCAAAAATATCTGAAGACAGAAAATAAACCCTATTTGTTTTACCCTGGTTTTCACTTTTTATTGTTTCTTCTGGATATTCTAAAGCTCTTTATGTAGCCTTTATACATCAAGAACCTCCTTAAACCATTTTTCAAAAGAATTAGTCTGATGGTAAGAGACAATCTTAGTTTTCTTTCGTACTGAATACCTTGATTTCTTCTTAATTCTTGTAGAACATTCTTGCTGAGCAGGGGTCTGTGGGTTCTTTGAAAGAAATCATGGTACTTTACCTGGCCTCCGTGGTGATTTTCTATTCTTACTTTTCAGAAATTTTGAATATGACATTTCTTGACAGGGGTTTCTCTAGGTCTTCCTGTCTGAAGTTTACTTATCTGTAAGTTTATATCTTTCCTCAAATTCAAAAAGATTCAGTCAGTTCCTTCTTTCCAGTCAGTTTCTTCTTTCCAGCCCATGCTTCCCTCTCCCTCTGCAACTCTGATGGCATGGATGTTAAAATGGTGACTGCAGACTCATGGGTCTCTGAAGATCTTCAACTTTCTTTTAAATCTTTTCTTTCTCTATTACTCAGACTGGGTAATGCCTATGGTTCCATCCTCTCTGCTGCATTGGGGAGAAGACAGGCAGATCACTGGGGCTCACTGGATAATAAGCCTATTCTACTCACTAGGTTTTAGGCCAATGAGAGAGACCTGGTCTGAAAAAACAAGCAGATGGTACCTGAAGAATGATATATGAGGTTGTCTCCTGGCCTCCACACAATCCCACCTACACACAAGGAGCACACATATGCATACCCATATGGATTCATATACAAAGGAAAAGGAAGGAATTGCTGGTAAGAGGAAGAAATTAAAATCCTGACTTCCTGCTTTTCTTTGCCATCACTGGGTATATGTGGGGGTAGAAGTTTCGGTTTTCCACTTGTCTTTTATTGAATGAATACATTTTCTTTTCATGTTTGGATGAATTAGGTCAGTGTTGTCTCAATATCACATGTCTTGCTAGACTGATTTCCTAGCTCTTTTTAAATAAGAACTGACTTTTGAGAGCATTCAAAAACAGTTCTGTTCTTGCTGGCATTTGCAGGCCACCAGTTTCCCAGAAGACACTGCTGCACACATCAGGCAAAAAGAAGTCCAAGGAATATGTGCAGAATCATTTCTGAGGTGCTCAGATCCTAGCAGCTACTCCTCTTCTCTTTAGCTATCTAGGTATTTGTTTGCTTCATAAATAGTGGCAAACTCTTTCAACAGTACTAGAAACAAGAAGAGAACCTCTCATATCTTACCTAAGAATCAGACAGGGATTCTCTGTAGCTTTGGAGTCTGTCCTGGAACTAGCTATTGTAGCCCAGACTGCCTCGAACTCACAGAAATCCACCTGCTTCTGCCTCCCAAGTGCTGGGATTAAAGGAGTGCACTACCACTTGGCTCTTTTACCTTTTTATGCAATATTATTTAATTTTGAAACTTGGTTTTACTGTAGTAATATTCTTGAGATGCAAAATTAAATGAAATAAAAAAGACAATAACAGGGACCACTTTATAGGGCATACACCTGTCTTTGTTTTTAGTCCCAGGAACTGAACCTCATGCAAGCTCAGCAAGTTCTGTACTACTCTACTGCACACTCTCACCTCCAGACATTCAATGCCAATTCTCTTTTGTTGTTGTTTGGTTGGTTTTGAGAGGCAGGGTTTCTCTATGTTTTGCCCTGGCTGTGCTGGAACATGTGCTGTAGACCAGACTGGCCTCAAACTCAAAGTGATCTGCCTGCCTCTGCTTCCCAAGACTGGGATGAAAGGCATGTGCCACCACTGCACAGCTCAAAGTCAGTTCTTAATGCTTTCCATATTACAGCTCTAATATAATGCAAGTTGGTGGCTAGCATTTTAAATTAAAAACATATTTTATGAGAGTGCATGCAACAACAACAAGAGCTTATATTCACTAACTCTGTAGGTTTTAGCTTATAGGATAATGATAAAAATGGATACACCAAAGCTAAAATCTGTATGCTATATCTTCTTAAAATGTGAAAAATCTAAATACCTAAAAATTAGAAATAAAGGCATAATATTATAAATTGTGGGGCTGGATAAATGGCTCAGTGGTTAAGAATACTTGCTGTACTATCATGAGGACTAGAGTTCCAATTCCAGTATATATGCAACAAGCTAGTCATCCCACAAATGCTGCAACTAAAACTCCAAGGAATCTGAAGCCCTTGTCTGGCATCTGCCAATATACTGTTACCAGCATCCCTTCATCTTGTTCATCCCTAATATATTCTCTGTTCAGTAAGACTGAGTCTCCTAATATGACAGCCACACTGTGATTTGTGTCTCCTGAGTTCCTAAATTTCTGTCCTCTGCCAGTAGAATCAAGTACATCTCCTTAGACTGCATTATGAAGCCTGTCTCAACACCTAAGTAACTCTCCAAATACTGTCTCCCCATTCTTTCATGTTTCAATCATATTGATTTGTGGAACAAAAGGTAATGTTGTCTGTAGGAGTAGGGCCTGCTTGTTTGTCCAGGCCTCCCAGCTATCTTAGACCAGAAATAATCACACAGGAACTGTATTAAATCACTTGGCCCATTAGCTCTAGCTTCTTATTGGCTAACTCTTACATCTTAATTTAACCCATCTCCATTAACCTGTGTATTGCTTCATGGCAGTGGCTTACTGGCAAAGTTTCACCATGTCTTACTCTGTCAGTGGCTCCATGGCATCTCCCTAACTCTGCCTTCCTCCACTCATGCTATAGGCCAAGCCAATTCTTTATTCATTAACCAATAAAATCAACACATAAACAGAAGGACCTCCCATACCAGTTGTCTCTCATTTTTTGGTTTTAAATACATTCTATTATTTCATGTATATATATGCCTCCACCTACTATTTATATTTTAGCTCTCAGAACAAATGATATTTCCTGAGGAAGAATCTTCATTCTTGTAGTGGATTAAGATTTTAAAATCTTTAGTTATTTATTAGTGTGTGTGTGTGTGTGTGTGTGTGTGTGTGTGTGTGTGTGTGTGCAAGAGAGAGCAACAGAGAGATACAGACAGAGAGACAGTAAGAGAGGAGGGGAGAGGGAGAATGAGAGGGAGAGGGAGAGAGGGGGAGAGGGAGAGAAAGAAAGACAATCAGAGAGAGAGAGAGAGAGAGAGAAATTGCATAGGAGCATATACATGCCATGGTGTACTTGGAGGTCAGATGATAACTTTAATTGATTTTTCTCCTTCCACTTTATGTGGGTTCCTTGGTTTAAATTTGGGTCACTGGGCTTTTGTGGGAAACTCTTTTACCTGCTAAAACATCTTGTTGCCCCTAGATTAAGTCTTAAATGATATGTAGACTGCTGGATAGTTTCCAAAGCATATTCAATCTTCTCATTACACTAGTTAACATATTTCCTTAGAATTATAGTTTTTTTAGTACAACAGACTATATATTATATTATATCCATATTATAATATATCCATTAACCACCATGCTTCAGAGTCTCACATAGTTATTGGTGCATTATAAGTACTCAGTAAGCAGTTAATAATAAGCACATGGAATGGAGTAAGGGTGGGAGAATAATGCTCACAAAACTCCGCTTTAGGTAAATCAAGGGGAAAGAATCAAGGAGTTTGAAATTTTGTTTTACTACCAAGATATTTTAGACTTTAAAAAGTATTTATACATCTATTTCACATTTGCTTTTTATAACATAAGCAAGTAATATTATTAACATTACTTTATTACTAGTTACAAATACTTTTAAAAGGGACCAAGCATAGTGCATTGTTATTTTTTCCTCTTGTAGTCCAACTATTTTTTGTTCATGTCCCATCCATTGACAATCCAGTTGAAATACCACCTTCTCCAGAGAGTATCTCAACTCATCTCTAGGGCCCTCCCTACTAACACCCATTTGTTTCCTCTTCTTAATCCCACAGCATTCTCTATGTATTTCCAAATGTTTCCTAATAGTATACCTATAAGCAATTTGCAAAAACAAAACCAGATCAGGTTCATATTTATTACCAAAGATTCTAGCACAGATTATATCAACAATAAAATATTAAGTAAAAATTACTTTTGAAGTTCATTCCAATCTTTTTAGTCTACTGTAAGGGAAATAAAAGATGCTATTTCTGATGAGCCAAAGACCATACATCAACATGCTTCTCTGTGCCTCTTCTGTTCCTTCCCTTCTCTTACCATTGCCATGCAATGCATGTGGTTGAAATAGTACACACAGGTTCATGAGTTTTTGGCTGGCATCGTCATTAACTACTTGTGTAAATATTTCTACCCTCAATTTCTGTATATACAAATATACAGATCTCAGCTGCTTAGAGATGCCAGTTTCCAGCAGTGTTCACACATAGTAAACTTACTTGTGGCACTATTAAGAAATATTGATGAGTTGTGACTGAAAAATCCTAGTGGTACAGACACTAACCATAGTCATTAAGAGGGTTAGTGTGTGAACAGAATTAATTATACTGCACTAAAACAATCAGAGCATTTCCCACAGCCTTGCCATTTGCTACAAGATATTTTTACTTTATTTCTTTTAACCAGGAAAGAATTGGGTGGTCATATATTTACATAATGGCTTCTCAGATGTGTCTTTTCTTCATTTACTTTCTATAACTAACAGGCTTCCAGGTTCATGCCAAACTCAAAAGTCTTGGGATCACTTAGAGTTCCTTATGAGACACATCAAGAATATTTTATCTCGAAAAGCAAAGAAATACTATTCTTCAATATCTCCATAGATAAAAGTCCAGATAAGGGTAAAACCTTTCTATCCTGAGGTAAGAATTTTTCCAAAAACTCAAAATTTACTTGCTATTACCAAAAGTAGTAAAATCTCAGGCAAGAAAAAATATTCCTGTCTTCATACCGGGAAAACTGGGATTAAGCAAGCACTGAAGAAGATATTTAATAGTTGAATCTGCAAGGTACTTGCTAGGCTTGGATTAAGCCATTTCTCTGGAGTCCTAAATTGTGATAAATTCCTTAAATTCAGCAAAATAAATTATTTTGACAGGGAAATGATCATGGCCACTGGGAAATTTGAGATAATAGCTCTTGGGAAGTAGGTTCTGGTCTAGGTAACTAACAGAAAGAATGAACAAATATCCTAAGGAAAGAATAGCAAAAAGAACAGAAAGGTTGTTCAGTGTAAAATATTGGCAATTAGAAGAATAGTTAGGATCTCTGGAGATTATTAAATAAAAATTCTATGAAAACTCCCTTTGCATATTCATATTCATTCTGCACTCCAACATTTAATACAACATATAGAATATGACAATGCTCAAAATATCCTGATAAACAAATATATAAACATCTAGAATGAGGAAAAGAGTAAAACAATCAGAGCAGCTTCATATTCTCATTCTAGGCATCAGAAAGAGGAATCAGATAAACAGCATGGTTTGCACAAGTTATCTTGTGCCTAAACTTGAGGCTATTTCAGACTAGAAAAAGCCAAGGACTGGATATGGGTAATTGCTGTTGCTAAGGCCTGATAGTATCGGATATAGGCACTAGCTTGTTTCTAAGGTATTATAAATACAAATGCAAGGACTCATTAATATTTAAAATCTTGTCAATGAGAGAGAGAGAGAAACTAAGCGTAGGTACCAAAATGAAACAATTTTAGGTATAAGATTTGAGAGATGAGGAGTTATAGGAAATGTGGGAAAGAGAAAGAGGGAAGCAGGAGGGAAAGGGAGGAGAGACGAGGGGAGGAGAGGAAAAGTGAGGGAAGTAAAGAGGAGCAGTGAGAGAATTAGAACACCCAAAGCTAACACTTGGAAAGGTAGATAAAAATTACTGTTGCTGCATAAGATCTTAACACAGAATATGGAAAAAATGTTCCTATGAACATTTTACTGACTTGACATATCCATCAACACACATGCCTGCCTATATTATTGCCTTCTTGGCTGGATAGAGAGACTCGAGTCTTGCTCTTTGCCCAGAACACATTGACAGAAAGAGATCAAAAGTGCAGCTGCTTAATTGATTTGATGCAGTAAGTATAAACATGACCAGAGATATTTTACCATTTAATAAACAGTTTTCATAACTGTTATCAAATGTGTGCATTTTTTAAACCTGAGCTTCTCAAGCTAACATTTATAGAAAATTGCCAAGCATCATTTGGAGATAAAAGCACAACTTCAATATTTATGAAATGCTAGTTTTCTATAAATACAGACATTTGGAGACTATCTTCTCACTAGTCATTAAAATTTGAACAAGGATCAAAGATAGAATAATATTAACAGTTCCTTGCATTTGTATATTATTTTACATATTATTAATAATAGATGACATTTATTGAGCACTTAGCAAGGTGCCTTACATATAAATTCTCATAAGCAATTCAGTTCAGTCCCCAGAGCATTTGTCTAACACCTACTGTGTGACAGATGACTAATACTTGGTTTCTGTCTTTAAAATCTCTCATTTAGTTAGTCTCAACAAATGTTGGTGTAGTAAATAAATGAATAGACAGAGGCTAAGGATAAAGCAGTTTTATGGTCCTATTAGGCAAAATATAAATAACTAGGTCCTCTCTTAACTTTGATGGTTTTGAGAAAATACTTAATTTTTCTTAACTTCAACTTTTTCATCTGAAGTTTTTATATTTAAAAATGTTTCTTAGAGAAGTGCGAAAATATTAACGATAGAAGTAAAATGTTTGCAAAAGAATGAGGTTCCAACAAATGGTGAGGTTGTTATTATTGCTATTAATAGCACCATCATTACAATTAGTAAGCAATCCTATCTAACTCTAACTTGTCTCCTCCTCAGTATAGTGATGGAACAAATAAAATTTTATTATCTATAAAACTACAATGACATTAGAAAATACCATAAAACATACACACAGAAAAGAAAGAAAGGACGGAAGGAGGAAGCACAGAAATATATCCAGAGTGTCCAACCATTTTTGTGGCATGACATTGTTGTCTGCAAATATGTTGAACTGCATTCACAGCTATTCTGAGGTGCATGTGGGTCACAGATTGGGCTAAAATATAGTTTCAAATGTCTTCCTAAGTTACTACATATCATCTATATGTAGCATAGTCCAAGGAAAGATGAGTAGGCTGAAGTCCAATTTTAAATATATTCCCAAAGATACACAATAAATCAAAATGAGAAAATAACTTTACCAAACATCATACTGTACCTAATCTCATAACCAAATGTTGGTTCTAGTAAACATGGGAACAAGTTCCTAATGTTCTGAAAGAACAGTACATAGAGCCCAGGTAATAGCCATCTAGAAACTCCTCTGATTCATATTTCTCAGATACAATAATGTTGTGCCCAGCTATGCAAAGGGTAAACTTTAGCAACAAGTCAAATTTTCTGATCAGAAATAGATCACCTCACCACATGGGTCACTTACCATTTCGGTCTGCTGGTAGATTTCACCATAGGTGCCATCCCATCTCTATAAAGACTCTTGGTTTTACTGAAGTTAACAATGTTGAAAATGACCCTCTGTAAAAGAAAGAGAAACTTGTAGAAGTCCTTGCTATGCAGATTGCCAATTTTGATAATTAGGACAGAAAACCATAAGCAAGGTTAAAGGAAGCCATGCAGTCTTGCACCCCACAGTGCAACAGACATCATGGACTGTAAGTTGTTTGTGCCGGGTAAGCCTGACAGCTTACAAATCTTAGTCTTTTGGAATTAATTACTACAATTGACTTTCACTTAATTAGTTTTGGAGCCCTGAAAGCCTGATATTTATTTCTAATACTAACAATTCAGGGCTTTGTGACCTGAATTATGTTATTAGAATACCTGAATTGTATTATGAGTTGATAATAATTCCCATGTTGATAAATGGTAGTAATTGTACCTACCTAGGGGGGTTCTGATGGGAACTAAAGGAGTTAATGTATGTATATTGTTTCAACTCTCACTAGGTAATACAGGATCCTCTATAAAATTTAGTTACTAATTTTCCATCTTTCTCTAGAACAACCTAGAATTTGCCTGAAAATAAATGATGTCATTAGGATAAAGGTAGACCTCTGATGTTCAATGAGACTGAAGATACTAACAGTACTAAATGTACAGAATGGCAATATTCTCCAGCTATTGGAGCTCTCTGATGAGATTTAGAGATATTGCCCTCTTCTGTAACTTCGCTGTGCTGTCCTCTGCTATAGGCTCAGGATGTGAGGCTCAGCTCTAATCTGCATGTACTGTAGAACCATAGGTGCTCAATAAACCACCTCCTCTTGTCCTTTTACCCTCACAATTGGAGAGTGGAGTGTTCTAGATGCCTAAGGGTTTTCCAGAGTGGTAGTGCTGACGAAAACAATCAGATCTTTGTTTTAACGAACACATTTTGCATAAGGGAGGACAAGAGATTATGAAAAGAAGATGAACTGGATTGAAACATACCCAATACCACTAAAATATATCCCATGATGCCTGAAGGCTAGGTCTCAGGCAATTAGAGTAGATGGTGGAAAGAAAAAGGTTCTGAGATTTTACTTTTATCAAGCCTTTTCCTACACTAACAGTGAAAAAGTTAAAGCTTAAAAAATTCATGGATTTCATTATTCAGCAATTATTTACATGAGAGGTATTATATAGATTCTTACAGAAAAGGTCTTACATATTCTTCCATAACTATAATTAAAACATATATTTCTCCATTTTACAGATATGGAAACTAATTATCTGAGAGGTTACTTCACTTGCTCAATGCCATATAACTAGTAGACGACAGTATTTGTATTTGAATCCAGTAGTTAAAAATGATAATACAGCCATGATTTTACCCTTGAGTAGTTGCTTATGAAAAGTCTAAGATAATATAACACCTAGTAAATCAGAGTTTTAATAATGGAAAAAAGAAATATGATAGCAAACTTTAAGTTTTCAAAGTTTTGTTTTACTAAAAAAAAAGAACAAGATCAAGACCACTTCATCTGTCCTTGTATTTGAAACTATCGTAAAGACTTTATTCCATGAAATAAGTTCTCAGAAATAACTTGTGTCTTCTTTTATCCTATGAGACTCAGCCACTGACCCCAACTCCAGGCATTTCAGACCTCCCTTCTGTCATTACATTAAGTCATCAAGAATGTCCAAGGCTGCTCCATTATTAATAACTTAGATCTGCTGGTTGTCAGTTCAGTTACTTTTTTCCAAGGTCTTGGCTACTATCTGATGTAAGAAAATCAATATTAAGGGGACAAAGGGCCTTTGAACCTCACAAGGCATAATCCCCTCTTTTCTTTTGAGATTTCAAGTGTCAAATCCATTTCCAGTGAACTTAGAATCTGTATTATATATGCAGAAGCTAGATTATCAATAAAGAGAGAAAGCTAATAAAGAAATGATACAGTCAGACAAAGTGAAATAAAAAGGCAGAAAGTAAGTGGGATTTTTATTAATTATTCATATCTTACTATCGGGAAATGTCTCAGGTATTTTTAAATATTTTATATTATGTAGCTACTACATGCTTAAACAAAAGTTCTATATTTTAACTCCGTTTTATACAGGAGAAAAATTAAATCTAGCAAGAGCCAGGTATATAGCCTTTATCCAATGAACAAAAATCTCCAAACTAGTAAATGGTGAAATTGGGACTTTTCTTAAGCTTCAGGATGCTCTGATTGCAGAGGCCCATACCTTTGCAGCAGGATTACGTATCCCTGATAGTGTCTCTCCGTGCATTTGCAAGGAACTATCTCCTGCCCATTCAAAATGGCAGCAATTGTTGATGAGGATCAAATAATCAAAATGCTCCAATCTGGAGGTTAGAAAATTCTTCTCTCGCATCACCAACCCCCAAAGGTAAATATTTACAAATGTAGACCCAGAACATTGCCCCCAATAAAATACAAGCTTTTTAATAGCAAAATGTAGGGGGCAGAGAAAGTCCTGAGTGGGTGAAGTCCTGAGTGAATGTGCATTTTGACATGAGCATGGACTAATGAAGACTCTGAGACCAAGCGGCCCATGATAAATCAACAAAGCTATTGAAACACATGGGCTAGGCACAAGAGGGATCACAAAGCTTTTTCTGGGAGTCTGGGTATGAATGCTAGTGAACCATTGGTCAGGGTGTGCAAACACTAGCAACTGCAGCTTTCTCCTCTGGATGTTTACAGCCTAAGACTATTGATCTATCCAGCCTAGAAGCCTAGATAAACTCTCCTCCTGTGCTGTACCTAACAAACATGCTGAGGTTCCCGGTTGCAGGGGTATGGATAAGAGAATGATCCCAAAGTTATTGTGTGTGCATCTGTATTTCTTCCCTTTACTCATTTTAGTATGGCCCCAGCCGGGCTACCTGAACCCGAGCCGTGCAGAATATGCAGCAGAGACCAAGGCAAGTAAACTTACAAGAACTTGAAGAAACAGTCGGTTTGTACTAAGTTCACAGAAAGCTAATGTAACAGAAATAGAATCAGATATTAGACGGTAGGAGGTCAGTGGCAAAAGAAAACTATATTGAGAGTTTGAGGGAGAATTATCTAGCAGCAGAAATATTAAGGAATGAAATTATCTATAGCAAAGGGTCAATAAGTCCTATCTAAAATGAAGAGGAATTTATAGTAAATTGTAGAATAGAGATTTTTATTTAGACATATACAGATGATACAGAAAACAGTCAAATAAATCAAAGTGATTTCTGTTAGCATAAGGGCCAAATCCTGATTGCCTTCTTTCTTTGAATAAAGAAATACTCATTCATGGCTATGCTGCTTTTACAACATTGGCAGCAGAACTGAGCAGTTCTGCAGAAATTTAATAGCTCTCAAGTCTAAATCATTTGCCCTCTTATTCTTTATAAAGCAATTTTCAGATCCTAGTTTTAAAGAGCAAGAACAAAAAGTGAGGGCATGAGCAGGGGAGTGTTGGGGCAGCAGCAGGGGAGTGTTGGGGCAGGAGCAGGGGAGTGTTGGGGCAGCAGCAGGGGAGTGTTGGGGCAGGAGCAGGGGAGTGTTGGGGCAGCAGCAGGGGAGTGTTGGGGCATGAGCAGGGGAGTACTGAGGCAGCACTTGACTTTTAAAATTGCGTTAATGGTTTGTGAAATGAAAGAAAATTAAAAAGGTAGAAATTTATGGAATTCATTGTGTAAGGCTCTCCAAATCTTGAAGCAAATGCAGGGAAGATCTTATGGAGAACAAAACAAGTGTAAGCCACTCTCAGTTACAAGCTGGGTTGAAATATTCTAAATATTACCCAGCAATAAACTTCCATACTGACAAAATAACACACATCTTAGGAAGAGAAATGTAATTCAAATTAAAAATACCTATTAACGTTAGTTACCATACTAATAAATTAAGTAAGAAATACTAAATTATCCAAAAATACAAGTAGAGAAGGCTACTGCTAAATTTAATATTTATTCAAAAATTTAAAAATTCCTTGCAAAGTAGAAATTGAAGAGTATTTCATATTTCATATAACCTCTATTAAAATTTATAGCAATTATACTTACTGAAAAATATAAGAAATATTCCTTTTATCATTAGGAAATAAAGTGTCAATAATGTTGCTTCTATTAAAAATCATACTACAAATTCTAGTGCAGTATATTTTAAAAGGTTCCAGAGAGATGACTCAATAGTAATGACAACTGCAGCCAAATCTCAGACCTGAGTTGGATCTCCAGAGCCAATTCCTACAAGTTATTCTCCTCTACACACACACACCCACAAACACACACACACCTAACCAACTAAATAAATAAACAAACAAAATGTAATAAAAATTTAAAACTTAATTGGAGATTTACAGTTTAACATTTTTTACATTTAATTTTTTATGTGTATGATTATGTGTCTGAGCATAGGAGCCTGTGGAGATCAGAAGACAGTGCCAACTATCTGCAACTGGAGTTACAGGTGGTTGTTTGTTGTGGAACACTCCTTCTGTGTCCTGTGAATATGTATTTCTCTCATTAATTAACAAAAATACTGGCCTATAGCAAGGCACAATAAGGCTAAGCAGGGAAGCCAAACTGAAAATGTTGGGGAGAAGAAGGGCAGGGTCAGAGAGATGCAAACAAGCGGCCCAGGAAGAAAGACATGCTAGAGGACAGGAAAAGCCACAAGTCACATGACAGTATATAGATTAAAAGCAATGGTTAATTTCAATGTAGAAGCTAGTCAGTAATAAGCCTGAGCGATTGGATGAGCATTTACAATTAATATAAGCCTCTGTGTGTTTATTTGGGACCAGGCAGTTGGGACAGGAAAACTTTTAACTACAGTTGTAACCAACCTGTGTGTGCTGGAAACTGAACCCTGATCCTTTGTAGAATCACTAACTGCTCTTAACCACCCAGCTGTATCTCCAGACAAATAATTAGAAAAAAAAACTTAAAGTTCATTTTTTATTAATCATGTGAAAGAATATATAAAATAAAAGAAATTGAAAAAGTGTTTACAGTAAAGAACGGTGTGTGGCAAGAGCATCAGCAATTAAAGGTTATGTTCAATTACATAGTGAATGTGAGACTAGCCTGGGCTACATCAGACTCTTTCAAAAGTAAGAAAAGAAGGAAAGGAGGATGAACAGCAGGAGAAGGAAGACGAAGAAGGAGAAGAGGAGGATGTGGAGGAGGAAATGAGGTGGTATCTAGGAAAAATAATGGATGGCAAAACACCATATAAATTTCAATAATAACTCTAAAGCTGAAATAATGTTTTAAAAGACGTAGCTTATACAAATTATGAATTAAAACCCTAATAGAAGTAAATAAATTATAATGAAAAGATATTAAACAAAAACACCATGTCAATGAATTTCCAAATTTAGGAGGAAAGAACAAATGCCCATTAAGACAAACCCTTCATTACTAAAGCTGACAGGGTACACCAACCAGCAGAGTTCTCTTGATAAATAAAGGCAACTAATTATATAACAACTTTCTTACATAGAAAGTTCAAAGTATAGCAAGCTTCATAAGAGAATTTGACCAATGAAGTGACAGAAATAAGACACCAACACTGTACCACATGCTCGAGATAACTGAAAGTGAGAAAACACCTTTCAGTTTGTGCTGTGCAACCACATTTTATTCACATACACACACACACACACACACACAAAAATTACACCAAAATGGTGACTTGTATCCACTGGAGGTGGTAGAAATAAATCATAGTAATTTACACCACTCAGAATTCAATGCTTTAAAATTTTTAAATGAATCATAATATATTTATAGAGAAAAACAGTTTACCTCAAATGTCAAATAAAAGCATTTGATAAAATGTAGTGCTCTTGAATTATAATTACGCCAGAAAACTGATTATAAGTATGTTCTTAATCTGATAAAGGTTATCTACCCAAATGAAAAATGTTTAAAAATGCAATCATAATATCATAATTACTCATAAAGCACATATAGCATTTTTACAAAGTTTGGAGACAAAAAAAGAATGACAGCTAGTACTACTGCCACTCCTACTCAGGATTTTCTACCCACAGCCACAAAACAATGAAAGTAAGTACAAAGAATGCAGTTATAAAGACAAAAATAAAACTTACATATGCTACCAAAACATATCCTTTTGTATGAAGGATATGCCTAGAGAGTCTCAACTATTGGGATTCATTGATATAAAATCAATATTTAAAACTTCATTATGTATTCATATACAATCAAAAAACAAAAATAAAAATTTCAAGGTATTTTGTAATTGCTTCAAAAATAGTAAATACCTATATATAAATGGAACCAGAAGTACAAAACATTTAAACACAAAACTATAAACCATTAAGACCAAAGAGTAATAAATGGAATAACCTAGTATAATTTATTCATTGGTTAAAATTAATTATTATAATCAATGCAAGCCATCATAATCCCAGCAAATTTGTGTGTATTTATGTCTGTTTGAATAAAATTTGATGCCATTATAACATTTGCATGAAACTGCAGAAAGCAAAAATTAGCAACTGCAGAGACATTTAATAATAAATAATAAATGTATTATGAATTAAAACAATGTGGCTTACTAATTTATTAATTAAGTGGATGTGGTTTTATATTCTATGGAGAAAAACCAATAAATCAAATTAAAGAGTCTAAGAACAGGTTCAATGTATACCAGGCACAATATTATTGGTAAGTGGGTGAAAGGTTGACTACCAGAGAAGGGTGATGAGCCAATGGAGACACCAGTGGAGACTAAAATGCTAACTACCAGAGGTAAGTGTAGCCCTCATCCCTTTCCAAGTAAAATTCATGCAACAGATGGAGGCCATTACAGAAAACCACAACCAATAAAAATGCAGAGTTGAGGAGCTCAGTCCCAGTGGATACATCTACAAAACACTCCTGCACCTAATGTTCAGGAAAGTTTGTGAAAGAGGGTGTAGAAAGAGGGTAAGAGCCAGAGGATCAGGGTATTTGATGTGAGATTGTGACTCCAAGTAATGTCAGAAGGTACACCCATATAGTCTCACCAACATGACTTCCAAAACACGAATTGAACAAGGAAAACAACAATAGACATGCCAGTGTGGATAGGGGAAAGAGTAATATGCCTTGACCTTACCCAAAGAACTACAGGCAACTAAGGAATACTGAGAATGGGAGAAACAGTCTTCCCCAGGGAAGAGCACATGAATTGGTTATCTCATACCACACTGTCAGCCCTGAAAACATACATACAAATAACATTATACAAACTGAACTGGCTATATTTAGAAATATATATGTGTACATATACAAATATGCATGTAATGAAAAAGAGGTCATGAATTTAAAAGACAGCAAGAAGAGAGATATAAGAGTGCTTAGAAGAGGGAAAGGAAAGCGATAGATGTTGTAATTATAAATTTCAAAAAAATTTTAAGGTGCTAAGTCATGGTCTTTTGAAGATATACCAAATTGTTGACTTAAAGAAAGTGGAATAAAGATGTAACTAGACATGCCCTTGGAAAAATGATGTCTCAACTTGTGGATATATGATCATTCTATTAATAGTCGAGGAAAGAAAAACTAAGAAATGAGTTCATTCTTTACTCATGAAATTAGCAAAAGAATAATAAATTTGAAAATATCAAGCAAGGATAATTATGTAAAAAGAGTTGTTCTGAATATTGATGATGAATATGCAAAATAAAATAATCTCTTAAAGGAAAATTTGGCAACAAAGATGAAGGTATTTAGAGCTGTGACCCTCTAACAATGCATTCTACTAATATATTTATACACTGCATAAGGAGACACACAGGAGACAGGCACTGTAGTCCATTTGGGTATTAAAGTAAACAACTAAACCATTTAACTCAGAAGAGTGGATAAATTTTGTTTCATTGGCAAAACAGAACACCAGTCAGCATTTAACATGAATGCTCTAGATAAACAATTATCCAGAATTGTGTTTAATGAAAGGCAAACTAAGCATCAGAACACAGAATGATAGCATTTTCAGTGTAATCCATGTATAAAAACTTATAAAATCAAATGTGAATAACACACACTAATTTTAGATGAGTGGTTGATTCTGGGAGAATGGAAAAGAAAAGGTATTTATGATACAACATTATATTGACCAAAGTCAATAAAAGAAAGGAAGATGTGAAGGCTGACAAATGTTTGATTAACTTACAGATATTTAAGTTTTTCTAATAGAAAATGTAAATGTTTACCATCAGTATCACTGGAAATCTTAATATAAAGTGTGAAGGGCAGCATAATGTGTCTTTTTCAAATGTTCACTATACTATTTTCTTAGATAAATGATTCTTCTCTTTTATAATTTTAACTGGATTTTTTTTATAAATAATAACATTTTATATGCTAGGTTACTTATGACTGAATTTCCACTTCAGGTTAACAGATCAGAATTTTTATTCTGGTGACAGTCCACCATTGCATTCATAACATTCATAATTCATGATATACTTCTGTGATAGGAACTCTCCAGTTGATGTTCTCTTGTAGTTGTAAATGGTTTCATTCACACCCAGTGAAACTTCCTCTACCATTATATTTTATTATTCATTCTTATATGTCTTTATTATTTATAAAATTTTTAGATTATATATTTCCTTGATAGTTTTCATGGTCTTTCTTATTTCTTAATAATTTTAAAATCATTAAGTATAGATATATACTACCACTAGCTAGACATAAGCTTTAATGTGAATTTATTCCTTAGTCATAAGTAGTTTCCATATGAAAAATGCTAATAACTCCTTTTTTACTGATTTTATTGAGCTCTACATTTTTCTCTGCTCCCCTCCTTGCCTTTCCCCTCCCCTTCAACCCTCTCTCAAGGTCCCCATCCTCCCAATTTACTCAGGAGATCTTTATCTACTTCCCAGGTATATTAGATCTATGTATGTCTCTTTTAGGGTCCTCACTGTTGTCTAGGTTCTCTGGGATTGTGATTTGTAGGCTGATTTTCTTTGCATTATGTTTAAAACCCACTCATGAGTGAGTACATGTGATAATTTTCTCTCTGCTCTGGATCTGGGTTACTTCACTCAAAATGATGTTTTCTAAGCTCCATCCATTTGCCTGAAAATTTCAAGATGTCGTTAATAACTCCTTTTGAAACAACTAATTCTCACTGCCTTATCGTGGTAACATAACAAGGACTAACATAATGGGAGAAGACTGTGTGGAGTAATTACATGATCCAGACATGTGATGCCATATAATCAGCTAAGTATGGACTGGAAGGATTACATATAGTAAATTTGCCTTGTTGTTATGTCATATCCAAAGCATAGAGGCAATATATTTGAATGATGATTAAAATCTAGGTCTCTGTTTATCCAACACATTGACACTTTTACTTTCAAGTCAGGCTCCAGTTTTTATATTGCTTCTTCTTAGGCAAACATGATTTCCTACATTCTGGAAAGAAATATTGGGGAGTTCCAAGCCTACCTCTCATTGTATGACTTTGACCATGATTTGTCACTTTTCTAAACTTGTTTTCCTTATGTGTAAAGAGAGATGCCATATCTATATGATAAAGTCAGTAGAATTAAATATACTTAACAAAACAATGTGCTTAGAAAATAGCACACACACAACACACACACACATATATATATATACATATACTCATGTTCATCTAAATGTATAAGGATTAACACTTAAATGTGTGTACACTTGTTTGTAAAATAAGGAGCTATATATAAGCTTCATATATACATAGTTAAGCACCTTTTCATCCATGTTGTCACCCAAATTTTTAAAACACTGCTAAGAAATTCTGGGATTAACATATCAAAAATAAAATATCTGAAGTAAAATTAATCAGTTATTTAAAGTAATCCATGTCTATTACAGGGGTGACAAGGAACTAACAAAGCTTACTTATGAGTTGTACCTGAGTCTGGTCACTGGCAATTGTCAAAATCTTCACACAGATACTGGGGTTTGGCATAGGCAATAAAGAGTTGGCTTACTGACTGATATGGGATTCCCCTCTGCATGCTGTGAATACCAGTGGTTAATAAAGAAGCTGGTTTGGGCCTATTGCAGTGCAGAATAGGGCAAGGTGGGAATTCCCAGCAGATAGAGGAGGAGAGAGTAGATGGAATCAGAGTGAAGCCATGTAGTCTCTGAAGAAGACAGATGCCCAGGAACTTTACCGGTAAACCACAAGCCTCCCAGTAAAATACAAAATAATAGAAATGGATTAATTTAAGATGTAAGAGCTAGCTAGAAAAACTCTAGAGTCATTGGCCAACCAGAGTCAAGGTTCCCTGTGGGCAGCTCACTTCTTTTTTTCTCTGGCTACTACATGGCATCTCTTTGACGCTGCCTACTCTCTCTATATATCTTTTTTAGCCTGGCTATATTTTGTTAAGCCATTGGCCGAAACCCAATCTGTAATCGGGGGCTGCTTGTTCATTTCCTGGCTGCCCAGACCAGAAATAATCACACTGAAACTATATTAATTGCAAACTGCTTGGCCAATGGTATTTACAGAGGGGAATCTCACATCAACTGACTGCACATTAGAGGAGTCTTCTCTCTCACAGAGCACTAAGAAGGCAGCAAAAGTGACAGAACAGGAACACAACAAAACATTCTCATCAAAGGAAGTTTAGCATATCAAATAAGAGCATTACCAAAAGGACAGAAACAAAATAAGATCTTTCATGGAAACCCTTTCTTCTTTCGACTCAGAATAAATAATCTACCAACACCCAGACACCTCCCGCAAATTCCTTTCTTTCTTTCAACTTGACAGCATTTCTTAGTTTTGTTCTAAGTTTTCATTCATTTATTCAAGAAAATATTTATCCAACAACTTCATTGAGTAAACAAGTATAAGACTCCTATCTGCACCAGCTGTAGTTATAGATATGAATAAGAGTGATCCCTTAACTTTTAGTCAAGGCTGCAAACAACACACACACACACACACACACACACACACACAGAGAGAGAGAGAGAGAGAGAGAGAGAGAGAGAGAGAGAGAGAGAGAGACTCCAATGTTGAATAAGAATCAATATTACAGGCAAGGAAATAGAAAGAAAGTTTTGTGGGGGAGGGAGTCAAGTTAGAGTCTTGTTACATAACAAAACAGGGCTTGAACATATGGTCTTCCTGCCTCAATCTCCTTGGTGCTGGGATTATAGGCATGTGCCATCACACAAGCTTACAAAGTAGAATCTTTACTGAGGAACAAGAACTGGCCAGATAGAATAGAAAGTATGTAAGACATTTATTCAACATGAGCAAAAGTAAGTGATTTCTGGAATTAGTAACTTCTTGTGTCTAGAAGGAAGTATTACCTGAAATCTCTGGATAGAACAAGAGATGAGACCTGGACATTAAGGTATGTGGCAGTCATGGTAAGAGATTTTTACTTTCACTGAAAGCAGTGTGAAGAGACTATTGAATTTTTTCTACTATAAATGTGAAATATCCAAATCTCTATTTTAGAAAAAAAATCTGGAATTAAACTGAATGAAGTATACCAGTCTCTGGAGAAGAACACAGTGAATACAGATGTGCCTCTTATATAGTCTCCTGAATAAAATACACAGGTAAACAAATCACTTAAAATCCAGTTTCATCAGTGCAAAAGTATGTCAAGAATTCCTTGGGGCTGACATATAGTACACAGAGGAAAGTGATCACATCTGCCTGTATGTGGACAATGTCTTTTTTTTTTTTTTGAGATAGTTCATAAAAGAAAAGGTACAGTTCTGAGTCAAGACACTTAGGATTCAATACTATAATGCATTTCCTCTGCTAGTGTTACTGTGTTTGATCTGTTAACAGACCAAGATCAAGGTCATGTCTTTCACTGCTTTTGAACAACAAATATATTAAATAAAACTCATGTTTATGTTAACTTCCATTCTCATGCCTCCCACAGTGATGGCAAGGTCAAGGAGAATAAATAGACGCAGCCTATAGGATTCAATCCTAAACCAATTTCTAATCTACCAGGACAGTGAATGTTTGCCTGTATCTAATCTGTTTCACATGCATGGATGTGTTATAGACATAATAGGACAGTAGGTATACACACTGATTTGTTAAATAATGAAATATTCATCATTTAGGAGCCAAGGGATATTCAGTGCCTCTGAATTCTCAAACCTGAATGAATAGGCCTGCAAATTTAGGTAAAATCAAATCTGCCCCCCCACACTCACTAATTTATGATTTTTAATTTCTCTTGATGAAGCTATCACACCACTGCACTATTCCACAGTGCTATCCACTTCTGATCTCCTTTAGGCTTGAACCTCTATTTATTATTATCTTTTCATGATATGAAGAATAAATTGATGTCTAGGATAGTCTCTCCTTAATGAAATGATCATTGATCATCTATTTTCTTATAAATGCTATAATTCATATTATTAGAATTAACAATGGTTGCAGTTTCCCTTCCTAATCTGTGTCTATATTTCAAAATATGCATTTATTTACTCTTTTATATATATGCATGTATCTACATGAGTTTGTGTATACCACATGTATGCAGGTGCAGAGGACAGGAGTGTACTCATCAGGTAGCATGTGACCTTTCAGGTTTGAGTACAAGGAACTGAGCCTGATCCTCTCTAAGAGCAGTAAGTGCTTTTAAACACTAATCTGTCTCTTCAGCCCTGTATCTATGTTCTTACTATTGGTTTTACTATTCTTCATACCAAGGACGAGTGAGCTTCATGAATCTGTGCTGAGCTTGTGTTTCACCAGAGCCAATAAAATTGATGGAAGTTATACATATTAATTCTGAACCAAGACTTCAAGAAGCCTTATGTGGTTCCATTGTTCTCTTTTGAACTCCCTACCACAAGCATTTGAGCTAATCCAGGATAAATTGACGGAACAAAGTAGCACATTGAAGAGACAAGCAGTTCAGCTAAAGCCATTGCAGACAAGTTTCTAGTCAGATAATGTGCAAATTAGGAGAGAACTCAGGCAAGATTATAATCTAAAGCTGACTACTAATAAAGAAGAACTTAAATGAAGAAAAGATTTTATTTTAGCTTACAGTTCAAGGGCATGTACCACTCTGATAAGAAAGTGTTTTAGTTTCATTACTGTTGCTATAATAAAATGCCCTGACAAAAAGCAACTTAAAGGAAAAGAGATCCTTTTATCTTAAAATGCGAGATTATAGTCCATTATTCTGGGGTAGTCCCAGTGGCAGGAGCTTAAATCATTTAGTTACGTCATATCTATAGTAAAGAGCAGAGGGACATAAGTGCAGATGTGCTTGCTCACATGCTTGCTTGTTTGTTTGCTTCCTTTTTGTTTGCCCTCAATTTCTTGATTATTGGTCAGTCTAGTGAACGGCACTGCACACAATAGGAGTATTTTTCCCATATTAATTTTATAAAGCAAAAATATCCTCTACGGACATGACTACAAGTCAAACAAATGTAGACAATCATTCATGGCAACTCCCTTCCCAGATTATTCAGTTGTGGCAACTACAGCTAACCAACACAGGAAATCACAGCTAGTGACATGGATGGAGCTGGTCACACTGTATCAACAGTCAGAAGGCAGAGGCTGGTGAATGTCCTGCTCAGGTTAATCCCTGTCTACTTTTTAATCCAGTACAAGGCCTACTCCATAAAATAGTACTGTCCTCACTTAGGGTGAGTCTTTGTACCTCAATTAATCTCACCAAGATAAATCTCCTAATTAATCACCACAAGATGATGTGCCCTATTAGACATCAGTGTCAACTTTCTCTTGAATCATCTGTAATATGAGAAAATAGAGAAAATATTATACTCTACAGAGTAGAAACCCGTGGTCAAATTTAACCTCCGCTACTCTTTTAAACTTCATTATTTTTACACGACTGATACACCAACAGGCTCAAAACAATGCTTTACTGGTCAGAAAGTATGCTGTTTGGTCTTGGCAAGTTAACTAGATTTAGAATTACCAAATAGACATACATCCAGGTTTTACTGAGAGCGCACTTCTGAGAGAATTAACTGAGAGGGTCCACCCTTGATACAGCACCTTCCAACATGTGTGACAGAAGGCATCCTGAGGGGAAACGCAGACATATATATATATCGCCCCTTTGCTCCTTCTTTCTGAACTAGTGCATCCAAGGAGGCTACTGATATACTCTGCTTACATCAGACTCAGATAATTCAGCCAGCTTTCCAATGCAATCTCAATGTCAGCTTTCAGAACTGCATCAAGAGTTGGTACAGCCCCTTTGGATGTCAGTGTGGCGATTTCTCAGAAAATTAGGAAACAACCTTCCTCAAGACCCAGTAATACCACTTTTGGGTATATATCCAAAGGATGCTCAATTGTGCCACAAGGACATGTGCTAAACTATGTCCATAGCAGCATTGTTTGTCATAGAAAGAACCTGGAAACAACCTAAATACCCCTTGACTGAAAATGGATAAGGAAAATGTGGTACATTTACACAATGGAGTACTACATAGCAGAAAAAAAAACTCGACATCTTGAATTTTGAAGGAAAATGGATGGAGCTAGAAAACATTATTTTGAGTGAGGTAACCCAGACCCAGAAAGACAATTATCACATGTACTCACTCATAAGTGGTTTTTAAACATAAAGCAAAAAAAAAACAGCCCACAATTCACAATCCCAGAAAACTTAGAACACTAAGAGAGACTTACACAGATCTAATCTACATGGGAAGTAGAAAAAGACAATATCTCCTGAGTAAATTGGGAGCATGGGGACCTTGGAGGAGGGTTGAATGGGGGGAGGAGGAAGGGGAGCAGAGAAAAATGTAGAGCTCAATAAAAATGAAGAACAACAAAAAAGAACTGCATCAAGACTGTTGGGGCATCCAGCTTCTTGAAATGAACATCTATCAAGTTTTCTATTTCTCTTGTATGTATGAATCAGCCCTTATTGGGTATGGCAGTCTAATCAATGTACTTTTATCCCTTTATTGCACACAAACTCACCATCCTCCCCACCATGCTTTATTGGTTCTGTTACTGTAAAGAAAACCCTGACTAGTGCAGATATCAGTGACAAGAAGGGCATGGTAAACTCCGCACTGGGATGATGGAAAAGGAGTCCTAGAACTGGTTGACTGAGGAAGAAAAACTAAACCCTTGGCTTACAGAAGGGTCTTCATAATATGTACACAGCACCTGGAAGTGGAAACCTACAATATGACACTTCTTTCTGGTATGTCTCTGAAAGCCAGTCGTGAATGGAAATCTTCACAACTGGCAGAACTGCAGACAGTGCACATAGTTTTATATTTTGGAACCCTGAATAGTTGTAGGATTATATACTAGCTGTAGGATTTGATTCATAGGCTGCAGTTAAGCCTGAGTTGTCCATAATTGAAAAGAATATAATTTAAAAACCATACAGAAGGACATATAGGGAATATGAACAGGTTTGGGCATATGGATAGAGCTCTCCAAATGTATCCATTTTGTCCTATGTAAACACTCACATAAAGGTGATGTTGGCACAAGAGAACTAAAAATACAATTAAGTAAATGGAATGATTCATTCTATGAGTAGTACTAAATTTCTTTCCCTGGACATCCTTGTGAATACCAAATGAATTCATGAGCAACGTAGTCATACTGTCTGGAGCAGCGGTTATGAATGGGCTTAGCAATATCTACTAATGAGGGCTAACCTGACTGGCAACTTCTGAACACCAAATCTATCCAGAGCAAAAACCGACACTAAAGCATCATTATAATGTCAGCCTATGGACCATTATCCTAGAGTGAATAAAAAGGGGGGATGGGAGAAAGGCAGCTGAATGTTTACATTCCCCTTTCTCTGTTTTCACATACTAATGAATACTAATTCATGAGTAAGAAACTACCTACTGTCATGTCTTTTCTGCCATAATTGTATGTATCCCCTAAAACATGACCCAAAATAAACCTTTCCTTCCATCTATAAATTACATCTTTTCAGGTATTTGGTCACAGCAATAATAAATATAACTAATACAAAAAACCCCTTAGGCTAGATAGCTAAAACAAATTTCCTTCAGAGAGTTATTGTCTCTCTCTCTGTGTGTGTGTGTGTGTGTGTGTGTGTGTGTGTGTGTGTGTAAATGTGCACATGTGGATATATATGTGCATGTCTGTGGATACCACAGGAAAAAGTTGGTTGTTTCTCCCCTGAAAACATTCACTTTTTTTTAAAGACACATTCTATCCTTGGCTTGTGCTTGTCAAGAGGGCTAAACTGGTTGGCCAGCAAGATTAGTTATTTTCTTGTCTCTACAGTACTAAGTTTCAAGTGAATGCCACCACATCTACCTTTCTGCATGGATGTTGGGAAAGAAAGCACAGGTCTTTGTGCCTATACAGTAAATACCTTATGAGCTGAGCCATCTCCCCAGCCCTCTTATAAGAGTTCTGTCAGCTACAGAATAAATGTTCCTATGGTTCAAGAGGCTATTAAGTACAATGTCCCAGATACTTTTTTCAGAAATCATCATTTAATGATCATAGCAACATTGTGTAGGGAAGAATACTAATATTCCTCTTTCACAGACAAGGAAACTGAAAACCTCACAGAAATAAAAAAAAATTAAGTGTACCATGCTGATAAGTAGTAAGACCAGGATCCCCAATCATGTTAGTTTGACTCTAAAGTTGGTGGGCTACATTATAAACCAACCGTTTGTCTCTTAGTAACTGTCAGCGTATCAGAGGTCTGGGTTGTCTCTGAAATGTCAGGGCAATCACTAAGACCATATTTCATTTTATAACCAGGTCAAGGTTTGCTGAAGGGCAAGGGCCCAATGTGGAGCCAGGCTCAGGATTCAGTCCATGTGAAGACATGCCAGTAACTCCAAATTACAGGAAAACACACTAAAATATGTTGAAATACTCTTAATTAGCTATGGCAGTTAAGCATAGCCAGCCAGAACTGTGTGTCCCTTGAATTGTGAGACAAACTTTCTTTCTCTGTAAGCTTCACCTTTTCATGTATTTCAACATAGCAATAAGAAAACTGATACCAAAGGTTAAATTTTAGGCTTGGTAGCCAATGTATGGATATTTATATTCACATCATATTCAAACCACATTCCCATGCATTTAGCTGAAATATTTTTATCATTGATCTAAACCTTAAGCTGAAATGTTTTTTTCATAAATTTAAAATTATTAGAACAAATATTATGGATTAAAGCAGTTTTGAACCTGAGATTTAGACTAAATCAATTTTTAAAGGGAAATGCGGGAGCATCTTGTGGATTGCAAATGGAGGATAAAATATTCCCTTATTAAAGCTGGCTCTCTCCAAAGAGTTTATGAGAATACTAAGATCTTCCCTTTTTAAAAAATAATCACATTTTGCTCAAAGTGGTGCACTACAATTTTACCTTAGCATGAATTTTTCATGATGCATTGATTGAAAAGACAAAACCAACAGAGAATAATATGAGCTTAGGGACCTGTCTTACACGGTAGAGTTAAATTACTCCAAGGGTGAGAAAGACAAAGCCAGCTGGAGCCCTAAAGTCAGCAAGAAAATTGACAATTACAAATCTATCGGAAAATCAATTATGAAAAGGTTGACTTGTCCTAAAATTATTGTTTACCTTACTGAACATAACTCACTGAATGGGGGTGGGATTATGGGAAAATGCATATCTCTTAGCGGGGTTTCAGCTGAGCTAGAACATGAAAGCTGGAGCGCAAAAGAGAGACGCCTTCTCTCCTGGGCAATGCCACTCACTTTGGGCTTGACATAAGAAAGGTGGTTGCTCAGCTCTCTTCCTTAATTTTCCCATTTCTAAAGTGGAGATAGCTGGGTAATTCCTTCTGAGAGGGAACTGGCCAGATATCAGTTTAGAAGCCACAACTATGACTAGAGGAGGAAAAATTAGGGTGTCATAATTTATCTCTTCAGTGGCACTGGGCCTTAATTGTTTGAGATGTATTTCTGTCTAATGATAAAGATTTCAGTAGAAGTTTGACGAATACTCTAGTAACACTAAAAAGTGAAGAAGACAGAGTCAAAACATAACTCTGCATAAGAAGAGGTAAAGAAAGAAGGTCCTGTCAAACACAGAATGGCTAAGGGTCAGAAATCTAACTGCTGAAATGGCCTCCGGAAGAAACAAATGATATAAAGGTCAAGTCAAAATGTCAAACTCAAGGGGCAAAGCTTATATTAAGGTCTTGGAGATGCACTGAGAAGTTTGGGGAAAATAATATAGATAATTCCTTTAGAAAAAGAAATATGATCAGGTATAGTGACCCATGCCTTAAATCCCAGCACTTGGGAGGCAGAGGCAGGTGGATCTTTCTGAGTTTCAGGGCAGCCTGGTCTACAGAGTGAGATCCAGGACAGTCAAAGAAAACAGAGAAACCCTGTCTCAAAATAAAAGAAAACAAAACAAAAATTAAAAATAAAAATAAAAGAAATAGAGTTTTAAAAAGCCACATAAATGAGTCTGGATACTCTATGTTTTGTGTTGTCTTTGAATTGTTTGACTGCTGAGGAAGGAGCAATAGCTGCTAAATGACATTTGATTATAAATGCTGTTGGATTAACCCAACCTATATATTTTGAAAATGCCTTAACTTCAAAATCTAAGTTAAAAGATATGTTACCTTGGAGACGAGGTTTTCCTTTTGTTTCCAAAGGAAATGAGAGTCTGTGGATTCATTCTTGATTAAGAAAAATAAGTTTTGACCAAGGAACACCCTCTGAAAAATCTTCAATGGGAGTAAATGTCCCAGATAATCCAAAATTTCAGATAACCTCTGTTGCAGTTTCCTCTGAGTTTTACATCCAGAATAGCCCCAAGACTGCTGTCTGAGATGATCTAGCCTCAAACAATACTCAAGTCAGGACTTGACAATAATCTTTAATTTTCTTTGGGTCCCCATAAGATTATCAGCACCACAATCAGCAGGAAGCAGCATAGCTTAGAAAATTATGTCTACATTCTCAAAAAATGATTATGAATGTTTGTCTTTGTTTAGAGTGTTGGTTATAAGTTATTATGGATAATGGTCAGGAAAAAGGCTAAACAAAGTTTATTCATAGTTATTGTTTTAAAAAGAAAAAAATGGGGGAGAAGTGCTCTGAGATAATGCTCTTGTACCCTGTAAAGATTTGTCACTTTTATCGGTTTAATAAAACACTAATTGGCCAGTAGCCGTGCAGGAAGTATAGGTGGGACAAGACTAGGAGAATTCTGGGAAGAGAAAAGGCTCATTCTGCAGTCACCACTCAGATGCAGAGGAAGCAAAACGAAACTGCCTCACTGAGAAAAGGTACCAACTCACATGGCTAACATAGACAAGAATTATGGGTTACTTTAAATTGTAAGAGCTGGCTAATATTAAGCCTGAGCTAATAGGTCAACCAACTATAATCAACATAAGCGTCTGTTTTTTGTTTTTTGTTTTTTCTTAATTCAGTAATCACACATTTATTAGAAGTTATGGCCATCATGGGTATACCTGCACAAATAAAGACAGATAATGGTCCAGCATATGTCTCTAAGAAAATGAAACAGTTTTTTGCTTTTTTTTGTTTTTTCTTATGTATAATAATTTTATTTATTATTTTTTTACTTTTTTTCCATTCAAAAACATAATTAAATAAATAAATTTTTTTACATTTCTTCCCCTTCTGTTTGTTTTGTTGAGACTGAACAGCTGCAGGACTAGGCAGGACAGAAACTTCCATCTACTGTCATGTGGCTACTGGGATTAAAGGTGTATGTCATTTCTGCCTCATCTGTAAGGCTGGCCAGTGTGGCTGTTTTACTTTCCTGACCCTCAGGCAAGCTTTATTTATTAAAATACACATGAAATGACACTACAGTAATCTTAACTCATATAACTAATCAAAAACAGCCCACATGTGCGAGCTCACATACATGAAAACACACACTACATACATACACACACTACAATGAGAATAAAAAAGAATTACAAATCCTAATAATTTTTATGTCATGGTTATTAGAAAAATCTGAATTACCGTCATATATATCATGTTTCTAAAACTATGCCATGTAACAAATAACTCCACAAAATCAGTTCCTTGCAGCAGTCTACTGCGAGACCAGAGACGGATTATGGAGCTGTTGAGGCTGGTTGAGATCTGCTAGGGTTTGTTCCAGACTTCTGTCAAATATTTCATCAATCTGGGACTAAAGCTCCCCTCGGGGTAGATAACAGAAGAGATCAAACAAATCTACTCAGATACATTGAAAGCTTGCATTTGGGCCACAGAAATATAACATTTGTCTGACTGATGCAGTTCTGCTCAGCAAAACCTGATAGAGAAACATACCCTGCTTACTCTAAAGCAGTGGTTCTCAACCTCCCTAATGCTGTGACCCTTTAATACAGTTCCTCTTGTTATTGTGACCCCCAATCATAAAATCGTTTTTGTTGCTACTTCAAAACTGTAATTTTGCTACTGTTATTAATCCTAATGTAAATATTTTTGAAGATAGTGGGTTGCCAAAAGGTGGCTATCCACAGGTTGAGAACCCCTGCTCTAAAGGAAAGGGATGCCAAAGAACATTGTTTATAGTTTCATTAACAGGAGAAAGATTTAGAACAACAACAAAAAAACCCTAAATCTATCAAAATACTGTGTTTAGAAAATAAAATAAATCTATAATTAAATATCTTCTTTTGAAAACATTTTAGACTTCAGTCACTTTATTACTGAACTGAGTACACCATTTATTTTGGGAACTCTCTTACACAAAGTTTCCGAAAACAATAAAAGAAGGAACCCTTTCCAGACCAGCTTATCAAGCCTGATAAAGTATGCCAACAAATAAAGATTATAGACAATGTCTTTCATAAGCATCAACACAGAAATCCTATGCAGATTACCTAGATGGTAGTTTTGTTTATAGGTCAGCGACAAAGAATAAGTTCTCACATTAAACACAATGACATGGAAAGTATATCATTACATGACAGACTCAATACACAAAAAGATGCATTTCACCCATGGGAAGCTACAGCATATGCAAACTGATCCAAGTAGACAGAATATCTGTTACCTTAGAGAACTGAGTAGATGATGGCATCAGGGACCCTTCTGCATAACAAGCAGTGTCTTATATTTTAATTTGGGCAGTGATTACACTGTTGTATTGACTTATACCAGTTAATTGAACCATATACTTAAAATCCAAGGGTTCTCCTGGGTATGTGGTAGTCTTCCATATTAAAACTTTCCCCCAAATGTCCCCTAGTACTTGTGGCTCCCGGTATGAGTTTGTTAGCTCTCTTCTAGTTCTAAAATCTGTTTGATTCTACTGGTAACTTTTAAATGAGAACTCCAACTATGTCTCTTAAACAACAATTGATCAACACTAAAAACAGCACTAAAAGCTCCAGAGAACATAGAATGTATCTAAAAATAGTTATAACAGCTTAGTGAGAAAAACATCTCAAAGGCTACAAATTATTTTGAATGGTTGGCAGTTTTCTAGAAAGTTCATGCAGTGAGAGGTAAAGCAGCATTTTAATTAGGACAATGGTGTATTTTTATACCAGAGGCCATAGAAACATAAAGTTGCAGTATTATAAAGCCAAGTTGGTAGACAAATATATGAATTTTCAGCTCTGGAGGAGAGCTGAATCTAAATGTCAAATTATGTAACTGAATGTTTTACCCTCCACAGTTTCAAAGGAGTAAAAATGCCAGCAGCAGAGTTCCCAGAGTTTAGAGACATACAATTTATGAAATAGTAGAAAAATCGCAGTTGAGAATATAAAAAGCGGTGTTCTAGCTCTGCTTATGTTACTTATTAGTGGCATGGTTTAAGAAAAACCACTTAAAGTGATCAAGTTTAGTTCCTTTCATGTGAGCCTGGCATCATGTACCTCCTGACACCAAGGTTGGATCTGTTACTGCGCAGAATGTCTTGAAATATTCACTGCAAATGCAATGGTTGAAGTCCCTTGATCCAATAAAACAAACAATTTAGAAGCTTCAAAAATACACATGGATTTCTCTAGGCAAATGAAACCATGCATTAGAGTTCCCTTCCAATAATGTATTTATGGAATATATAACAGGTGACATGCTGAGGTCACCCTCTTTCCAAAATTGAGTAATTACTTCTCAAGAAAATATTCCCTCTAGAGTTATACTTAAAGAACTGAGGGTCTGTTGTTGCAGGATCAGACTGTGGACTTTAGCTAAGTCCTCCACAGCTAATAATTCTTGTCGGTGGTACCTCTGAGGGATCCCCAGCCTTCAGTTTCTGTTTTTACATATGCAAACATGGTTTTGAATCCTGTGACTAAGTCAATCTCTCTTATCATGGTGCCCAACTCTTCTAGATTAAGCTCTCTATTTCTGTCACCCTGGATCACCAGCAGCCCCCACCGAAGCCCTAGCTCTCTATTTCTGTCACCCTAGATCATCAACAGCCCCACCCAAGCCCTAGAGCCTTTCTTCTTCTGGAAGCCTAATTCCCTCCTACATATGTTCTAAGACTCAGCTGAAGTACTTCCTCTAGGAAGCCTTATTTAACTCTCAGACTCATATAGGTAGCAGCAAATTCCTCTGTAACTTGCATGTCCTAGCAAAGCAATGCACATGCCATTATTTAACATTTCCATATTTGTGTTTATCTTTTATAATGAATATATACATAATAGTATAAATGACAATTTGTTTTTCCTCCTTCTGCTCCCTGCCACTTTTTAGCCAGTCAGTCTCACCTTCAACTCACTTTGTAGACAAGGACGTTCTGATGGTCCTGTCTCCACCTTCCAAGTGTTGGTTTTCCTGGCATACACCATCACACCTGGCCTGTGCCCATTTTCAGGGCATTGTGCTCAAACTCAGGGCTTGTAGTGGTTATGTTATATCTCCTGCCACCCAGATGAAAAATTCTTTAGCATAAGATTTCTTTTTAGTCTTCCTTTGTACCCTGTCATCCAGTAGACTCTTCTAACATTTACTAATGAAGTTTAAAAATGAATGAATGCATAGTAAGTCCGTGACTAGATTAACTAAATGATTGTTCCCCTTTTGTTCCAGCCTCCATGACTTTGTTCCTATCCTTTAGTCTCCCTTCTATCTATTCCAATCCTACTATCCAGGCAGTTTCTGACACAGATCCACCTTGTACGTAAGTAAATATACTGAAGATAAAACAAAAAGAAATAATATATATTCCCACTCTTGAAGGTCTTAATAAGAAGAAAGAGGCAAATGAAATTATTTATCTATATTACAACATTAATGCAACAGGGTGAAGCCTCGGAGTCTGTTGAATTAAAGACTGTAGATATAATCGAATGAAGGTTCCTGGTGACTAAAGACACTAAGGACAGGTAAGATTTCCCGGTAAAGTTAGGAGGTTTGAGATGATGTAGTAAATGCTATGAACAGAGATACACAGGAATAAAAGAAAATAATTAGCAGCAAGCTAATTATTTGTCTAGGACAAGACTTTCTAATACCTAATTCTAAGACTATTACCATTTCTATTATCCAGACTATGGTGTCATTAAAATGCATAGTACTGTCTTTCAGAACTCTTCAGAAGAAAATGCCCAAGTGTGATGCTCTGTCTCCTTAGCTGGTTGGTTTCAATCCTCAGGACTCCTGTTCTCAATGTTTGTAGCAGATCTCAAGGAACATTTAGAAGCTCACTTGGTAATATATAGAACTTAATATATTTAGACACTTAAGGCAGACTGACATCCTAATTCTATGAAATATTCAAGCCATCAAGATTCTAGGAGTCCCAGTAGTGACTCAGTGAAGCAATGTAAACAAAGCTCACATGTCACTCAATAATAAATTTCTTCAACAACGTATCTTTGTCTCAAGAATGACAGCTTTAGATTGCTAAAATGAAGTAGAATAATTGTATAGTCTTGAGATAGATTGTCAAGTAGGGTGATAAAAATGTTTCAATCACTCGATTTTTAAAGTATCTGAAAGAAAATCAGGCTCTTACTACAGTACATACACTAGCTAATGTTAAGTGAGACATTCTGTGGTCATTAGCATTATTCCCAATAAATATGCTGAAATATTAATGTTAATATCTATATAGATCTCCTGAGGAAAGAAGTCTCAGAGATACTTCATTTCTGGGATTATAAAAATGGCAGACCTGGAGCCAGGGTCCATATTTGATTCCACCTGACTTTAAAACCAGTAGTATTTATAAGCCAGGGATCAATGTGTAGATAAAAATTTTTCCTCATTTCTCTGTACTCATCCTTCAAAAATAATGACTAAGATTTTACGATCATGAAAAAAATTCCAAAGTCTAAGGGACCCAACTGTCTGAATCACTACTTTCCTGATTGGCCATTCTTATTGCTACATTAGGTCTAAACGGCATCTAAAGCTTCCAATGATTCTCACAAGTCTGTGATTGTGATTTTAAAATATTCTGATGCAACAACTCCCTCGTGAAAGGGTTGTGACCCCACAAGTTGCCTGTAGTTGGCAGATAGGAGGATAAAACCTCATAGAAATTGAATTGAGTTCTCTACATTTATCAGAGTAGAAAAAAAAATAGGTACACAGCTGCCAAAAAAGTAAAGGTATAAGTCCTTGGGAGATGAACTCAGTTAAGGCAGAGGCTCTTGTGTGTCAGCACTGTCAGCGGAAACTTCAGTCAATGTCACAAATACAGTAAAGAGCTGAGAAAGACATGTTGCATTTGCTGAAATGGTAGACTATCTTAACCAAGCAAGAACTCAGACTCAACTTTAGATCTGGTCTTAGGACCAAAAGACTCATATCTTTCTATAGGCTCCCTTCTAGTCAGCATTTTAAATGATTCTTCTCTGTCTATGCCCAGGGCCAATAACATTCCGTTAAAATCCAAGGCAGTTCATCTCTTTAATTCAGTTTCTCTCAACTGTGACGCTCTTTTTCGATTTTCTCATATTTGTTCCACTCCTAGTTTCTTTTTATTAAAATAGTCACATTAATTATTTATGAATTTCATATAATATAATTTGATCATAATTGGTTCATAACTCCTCCCTTTAACTCCTCCCAGATCTGCCCTCCTACCCCTCACTGCCTCACATTTGGACAAAGAAAACACCATTTTTCAAGCACTTAGTGAGTTTACATTATGCACCAGACACAGAGTGCAATTTAACAGGGCATTTGAAAGCAATGAAGCCTGGAGTACTGTGCAAAGACAGCAGTGTCTATGGCATGTGGAATCTTGACTGTGCCCCTTATTAACTGTGTGACCCATCCCAGCTTCTTTATCTGGAAGATGGAGACTTCAGTCCTGCTGTGTGTTAGCATTTGGTGTCTGGCATTTTGCGGTTGCTTAAACATTCACTGAATCTCAGTCTTGGAACTGAAAGGAGGAATGGGAACCAAATAAGCATGAGACAGTGGAATTGGATGGTTTTTCCTTATGAGACAAAAAAAGTGAGTTTTTTGAGTAGTCTAGGGTTCCTAGTCTAGCATCCCGTGAGATGACAGCGCAGGCTCTGCCCAAGTTCTGCTACTGCTAAGGCTTCCTAAAATTCAGGGCATTGAGTCTTCTAAGCAGCTCCCTCCCTCCTCACACTGGGAGTTCTGCACAGAGCCCAAGAAAGTTGCCAGCCATGAGATTCTTTTCCCCTCCAATGAAAACACACATGGCACAAGCATATGATTCCCATCTGGATCTACCCCCGACTTCCGGCCAGGAGGCTGCTGTGTGGGCAGGAACGTCTGCCTTTGAATTTGCCAGCCTAACCGGGCACCCTGAGTTAGTCCTCTCTCGGGAATAAAGCATGGATCTGACAAAGCTCGCATTTCTGTCACTTCCTCTCAGGGACCTGTCCATCTTTACTTCTTTTTGACCATGTCAAAAGAGATTAATGTAGGACAGGGACATGTTTGTTCAGACCAAACAAATGGGTCTTTATTTCTAGAGGAAGCAGGCAGACTTTCCTTTAATCCAAGGAACAGATGCTGGCCCAGGAGAAGAGTGGCTGGCAGTCCCACCCTTCACCTTCAGGCCAGTAGGGGCAGGAACTGTTACTAAAATGAACAGATACCACCCTACCCCCTCAGGTTCCCTGGTGGCATCAGTGCCCAGCCACGTTAGTGTTACCACCATCATCATCCCTGCTGGATTCTATGCCCCAGTGAATTGGCAACATTCCTTCTATTTGCAAACAGTTTGCAAAATAAGAACCCCAGGAAGGATGCAGGCTGGCCAGGCTCCAGAGACTTTGAGCAGCAGTCATGCTAAATCAGGGCTACAGCTCACTTCCTAACAATAGCAAGTGCTGATATTGCCTCCTAGGGACCCTGGATCACCAGGGGTGCGTCATCCCCCTCCCCTAAATTCCTCTCTCCCTTCCTACCTCCTTCTTCCTTCTGGAAACATGGAACCTGAGGAAATGAGAAGGCAAAATCTGGAAGAATCAGGGACTGAGGTCCAAAACTGCTCCTACATTTTCTGACATGGGGGTTGTAATCCCAGGAAGACTGGCCTGATAATAGCACTTTCTGAGTGATCTTCTAAGGTTTGAAGCTTTCCAATTCTTCTCTCCTTTGGTCTGGCATTTATGATCCTCTAAAATCTTGCTACTTGTGTCCACCATGTCTTATCATCTCTCCTGAACTAATCCATCCTCCCCACACATCCTTCACTAGGACAGTTGCTCTATCATCAAATATAAGCAAAAGCAAAAACATGAAAACAATGGCTATGGCTGCTGAGTATGTGGCTACTGTTTAGGTGACTCCATGATAAGTTCTATACATGCACCTTATATTTTAATCATAAAAATAAATCCAAGAAGTGTACTGTGTAATTATTCTCATCCTGCAGTTGAGGAAATTAAGGCTAGGAGTTAGCAAGTGACTTACCTATGGTCATAGAATTAGAGAATTAGTATGTAAGACAATATTAATTAAAATATGATTTAGGACAATTTTTTCCCCTGAAATAGGTCTTCTAACCCTAACCCTAACCACTCTAATGCCCTTCAACCTTAACCTTGGCCTACAACAACTTCCTTCAACATAGCAAGAAAGAAGAAAGGATAGACAGTACCTGGGAAGGATGATAAACAAGTGTAAGCTTTGCCAGGCCACTCCTCAGAGAGGACGCGCTTAGAGGACAGTGTCTAGAGTAGCAACCTGTGGGCTGTGACCCCTTTGGGGGTTGAACAACGCTTTCAAAGCAGATATTTACATTATGATTCATAACAGTAGGAAAATTACAGTTATGAAGTAGTGATGAAAATAATTTTATGGCTGGGGGTGACCAGAACATGAGGAACTGTATTTAAGGGTCACAGCATTAGAAGGTTGGGAACTACTGCTTTAGAGGCCTACTAAATGACCAAAGTGACACAGTTGGCATAGAGTTGAATTAAAATTAAACCTGAATGTTTCAAAACTCCTTATGATTAATGATATAATTGGTGGTTATATTAGTTTAAACTAAATAAATACAAATATAACTTAGTGACTCAAATAAAGATGTCAGTGAAAACATGTGAAAAGTTGGTAATATATGGAGTTATTTACAAAGGATACCACTAACTCATATGGGAAAACAAAATTTGAGTCATTTTAGTGGACAACTTGTTAAACGTGTGTGTACATGCATACGTGTGTGTGTGTGCGTGAGTGTGTGCATGTGTATCGCTACCTTTCTAGTCCCATCACACATACTTCCACTTCTTTACTTGTAACACTAAGTAGAAATGTTAACAGGGGCCTCCTCTCCTTGTTTCAGGTTTAAGGGGAAAACATGCAGTTTCTTCTCATGAAGTACAATCCTAGCTTCCAGCTATGAAGACATTCTTAATCAAGCTAATGAAATCTCCCTATACTCAGGGTTTGCTGAGGTATTTTTCTTTTCTCAAAGATGAGTGTTAAATTTTAAATTTTGCATTTTTCCCCTTCCTTTAAGCTTGCCATCTCACTTCTGCCACTACTGTGTGACCTAAATCAGTTAATCAATCAGAGGATAGTTGTTCCTTAGCTGGTAAGACAGGAAATGATTGATGCTGGGCAGTGGTGACACAGGCCTTTAATCCCAGCACTCAAGAGGCAGTGGCAGATGCATTTCTGTGATTTTGAGGCCAGCATAGTCTACAAAGTGAGATCCAGGACAGCCAGGGTAGTTACACAGAGAAGCCCTGTTTTTGAAAAGCAAAAAAAAAAAAAAAAACCTAATTAAAATGGAAAATGATAACTCTTAATAACTTTGTTTTATTGCTTTTAAAACCCAGCTTGGTTGATGACACTGGGGAGGAGTTTGTATGATTCTCTAGCTACTCCCTAAATAGGCCAAGGGTCTCCCATCTATAGCTTTGCATATCTACACAGAGGCTCACATGAGTTTCCTAAAACACAAATCTCCTCACCCCTCTGAAACCCTTTGGTTGTCTCCTGTTGTCTTTGGGACAAATTACAAATTATTTAATATAACCATTGTATCTTAGGTGATAATCCCTGCACACCTCTCCAGATCATGCTTCTCTAGCCATGTGCTATTCACAAAGCCACAGAAATGATAGCTAACTCGCTGCACTATTTTAAAAATAAGTCTCTTTGGAACTCCAGGTCTTGTTTTCCTGTTTAATGATCAGTTCAACTTTGGCATCCCTCTCATGCCAGAAGCCATTCCTGACCGCAGCTACAGCAGGAAGCATTTACTTCCATGTTCTCTATTCTACTTCATATTGCATGCTGTTGTTTCTACGCTAATGGTAGTATTATTATTATTTTGTGTACATGTATCTGTGAGACTGTTTTGTGCAGAGGCATGTGTATATAGAGTTTGTGCATGTGTGTGCACACATGTGGAAGCCAGAGAATAACATCAGGTATTATTCCTCAGACTCTATCCACCTATGTTTGAAAACAAGAGTCTTTCACTGGTCAGGGGATTTGTTCTTTTTGGTCAAGATAGCTTTGTCTAGTCCGGTTTATTTCTCCCCAGACACATATATGTGTGTATATGTGTTCGTTTGTGTGTATGTGCTCATGTATTTTTAGATAGATTTTAAGATTGTTTGCCCCTAATCCTATGAAGATTATACTTGGAATTTTAATTGCTATTGCATTGAACTCCTTGATCACTTTGGATAATATGAATATTTTAACAATACTGCGGCTTCCAATGCATAAACAAGAACTGTTGCTCCACTTATTTGTGTCCTCAATTTGTTTCATTAATATCTCAAATTTTTAATATAGATACCTTTCACATTTTGGTTAAATTTGTGTATGGTTATTTTTGATAGCTATCGCAAATGGTAATTACTTTCTTTATTTCCATTTCATAGAATTCTTTATTTGTATACAGAAACACTCCTAATTTTGGCATGGCGCATTTAGTACCCCAAATTTTTTATTATATATAATACTTCTGATAGTTTTTTAGTGACATCCCTGTTGTTTTCCCTACATGAGATAATGTCATCCACAAACAGTGAACTCATGTACCTGAAGTCAGTTGGTTTTCACACTGATACTAAACAAACTGGAGAAAGAACGCTATTCACCAAATAGAACGGGGGATGTGGGTATCCACATGCAGAAAAATAATCCATATGAATGTCTCACAGGATTCAAGATCATCTGAAAATGAATTAATGACTGATGTGCAAGGCCCAATTTTACAAAACTGCTAGAAAAAAATGGGAATGTTTCAGGTTGAGGAAATGGGTGAAGAGGTTTTAGACGAGACTCCAAAGGCACACTATACAAAAAGCTAAAATAGAGAAAAGAGCTGCATCAACTAAAAGGCTTCAGTGTAGTAAAGAAACAATCAGCAAAGTGTACAGGTTTACAACATGGGAGAAAATAATAATGAATTACACCTCAAATAAAAGGTTGATATCTAGGAGTCCAAAACTCCATAGCCAAAATGAAATATACTGATTAAGAATGATCAATATGCCTAAATAGATATTTCTGAAAACGAAGACATTAAAAATGGACAATAGGTTTATTAAAAGTCAACATCAGAAATAATCAGGAAAGTCCAAATAAAGCCATTATTTTGTTATACACATACATATGCACACATATACATATGCATGC
Source organism: Ondatra zibethicus (assembly GCA_004026605.1). NCBI lineage: Eukaryota > Metazoa > Chordata > Mammalia > Rodentia > Cricetidae > Ondatra > Ondatra zibethicus. Next base: position 3,207 of record PVIU01003539.1, on the reverse strand, counting down.
ATAAATATAACCTGCTGAGTTCATTTAGTGTCATTTATATACATATATGTTTAGGCTTGACTACTTAGATTAGGATAACCCACCAGGGGGCTCATTCTTGGAGAAGATTAACTTGCCTTTCTTAGTTTTTAATAACTGAGTTAGTTATCTATCTGGTTGTCGTCTGTTCCTCCCTTTGGACTGTGTGCTCTTTGAGTACAAGGATCAAACCTCCATTTGTAGCACACAACAGCTACTCAGACGTTTGTTAATTTAATAAGAAATATCCAAAATGGTCAACCCTCAGTCTGCATTATGAAGTTGACATTCAACAATCAATATCCCTCAGTTCACAGCATAATTTATGTAAGTATTTGCTAAATTCGTCCTACTTTAGGCTCTGCGAATTCCATTTCCCAAGGAATGGTGGCAGCCAATGCATCACTGCAAAGTGAACTTTCCTCTTTTTGTCTAATCTACTTCTTTTTTCTCCAACAACAAACGAGCTGAGGAGTAGTAATTATGAGAGACTCTACACTACAATTACTATAGCGCTTAACTTTGTATTGACATCTATAAAAGAAATAACTCTTGGAATTTATGAACAATGATGTGTTTTCTACCTTTCTTTAACATGTATATTTAACTTTAAAAGATTATCATTTTTGACAGCTGTCTTAACAGTTTTGAAATATCAAAATTTTGTACTTTGGGGAGTAATCTTGATACATAAGCAGCAATACATTGGATTTCATTATGAGTTAGTCTGCTAGAAAATCTCTGAATATTTATAACTAGAAGAATTCTTGACCCTTTGGCTGGAAAGGTAGGTAGGTGCTGGTGAGTTATCCAGAGATTTGAAAAAGTTTATCGGGATCCACTCTACTTCACATTCTGAATCATGCTACATGTAAGTAGCAGGCAATGTGAAGGCTATCTATTGGAGGTAGCTGGATGATGTCCTGGCTAGTTTTCTATCAATTTGACACAAGCTACAATCAGCTTGGAAGAGGGACTCTCAGTTGAGAAGAAAAAAAAACAAAAGAAACATAAGAATGCCTGAAGTCAAGTGTGCAGAGCATTTTCTTAATGACTGATTGATGCGCGAGGGTCTCGCCTGTTGTGCATGGTGTCATCCTCAGGCAGGTGGCCCTGCGGTGTGTAACAAAGCAGGCTGAGCAAGCCATGAAGAGCAAGCCACTAAGCACTGCTCCTCCTTGGCCTCTGTATCAGCTCCTGCATGTAGTGTTTCTCCGTGAGTTCTGCCCTGATTTCTGTCAGTGATGGAGTGTAACCTGAGAGTTATAAGACAAAATAAACCCTTCCTTCTACAAGTTGCCTTTGGTCATGATGATTATTGCAGCACTAGAAACTGAAAGACAGATGACGTGCCAGTTGCCCCCTGCCCTGAGCCTTACTTCCAACCTCTAAAGAAACTGTGCAATGTCTATTCAGTGTAGCTATTATAAAATGCAAATTAAAGTGTGTAATTTTTATAATAGGCTTCCTTATAATACCACTTCCAAATATTAGACATAATTATCACTAAAAATGTTTTTGAGGATTTATTTCAATAGTAGTTTTGGACCGGTTGCCAGATATAAAGACCTAATACAGGGCTGGCAAGATGGTTTAGTGGGTTAAGAGGAGTTACTATGCAAGCATGAGAACCTGGTTTAGAGTGCCCATCACCTACAAAAAATGTTGGATGTGGTCATGTTCTAAGGCAAATTCAGTACTGGGATCTTAGGAGGCAGAGACAAGTGGTTTGTGAAACCTTGCTGGCTACTAGCCTAGCTCCAGATTCAGTAAGAAAACCTGACTTGGAAACTACAGTGGACAGTGACACAGCAGGACACTTGACATCCTCTCACGGATGCTCACGCATCCAAACATACAAATGTGTTTATACCACATACACAGATATAGTGTTAACAATTACATTTATTATAAACATACAATATTTGTATGATATTAATTGCTCTGTTCCAGTTTAGTAGGTTGCACTAACATTGATAAACTGTACTAATATCTTCTGAGTCCCTTTTGGACGGATACTGTCCTAAGCACTACAAACTCTACCTAACTTGATCCTCACAGTGCTATAAAATTGATATCACTATCTTCATTTCACAAAATAGAAAATGGTGCCAGAGTGGTTAAGGGATCAAAACTTAGTAAGGGCCAAACAGATGTGTGAACCCAAGTAGTCTGGCTATAATTCTGACCCTTATAGCAAACCACATGCAATGAATCATTTGGTGTTGGTTTCTATATTATATGGGCATCTATTTTAAGTGTCCCTTTAATTCAATCAACTGGCATGTAATGAGTTATGAACACATTATAGGAAATGTGACTGTCTCTTAAAAAGAAATCAATTACACACTCAGGATGTCATTAAAGGAGATCAGAAAAATGTGAGCAATATACTTGATATTTTCATCACAGGCCTCACAAAGTAATACAAGTCCATTATTTTTATGGCAGAATATTGAGATAGCTTGGAATTCATCTTTCTCAGCTCCCTTGCCCAGATCATTAAATGGTAATTTTCATCCCTCTATATAAATGGTTATTTATGTAGGAGGAATCATTACCAAGCAAGAAGAGTATCTGTTTGGTTACTGATCAGTAAAGATACTGCAGTTAAGGAATTTCTGGTTAAAAAAAAAAACTAGGAAAATCCATTTGAAATTCCAAAGAACATGTTGCTTATAAGAAACATCTATATGACATCTTATGACAAAAGTTGGGAGTTAGGAGTTTTGCGAAGAATAAAAACCAAGTCAAGCTTCCTCCAGGAAACTAAGGGTAATATGTGAACCTGGCTTCCATCATATCAGAAAACAGGTAGTTTCTGTCGCATTCGTTTCTCACAGTGGCTAGTGTGTAGTATGTGCATGTGTGTTTCATATGTGCTGTTGCCTGCAGGCATTCTACTTCACTATCTGTATGTGAATCTCATAGATTTTAAGAAATGGGACCCTTAGGCTCCATCAAGCTGTATCTCTTAGCTGTTTCTTTTTTTTATTTATTTTTTCCATACATTGTTTTGTTTTATTTTTTCCATTCAAGAACATAATTAAAGAAATAATTTTTTTTCCTTTCTTCCCCTTCTCCCGGTCCCCTCCCACTACCCCCCCACCCCTCCTCCCTCCCCCTTCTTCCTTGAAAGAGGGCATGGTGCCCTGCCCTGTTGGAAGTCCAAGGCCCACCCCCATCCCT